>LQNS02278082.1:8719862-8732468 GCA_001587735.2 Parhyale hawaiensis | reverse complement strand
TTCTTTACCGATCAGGCAGCGTTCAAAACAGGTTCGCATTTTTACTTGCTCTCCAGCACTCAACCAGCCTCCTGCCTACTGTGCTCGTACCTGCGCTACGCAGTGTCCTGTGTATCCTTATAGAACGTGCCATCTTGTATGCAGTTTGCTTGTGGATACTGATACTTACGAGTCAAGAAGTTTGTAGGTACAGGAGCTGTATGTATGTTTTGGTTTATTTGCCAGGTATTTATTTTTTTTTTGTGTTAGCCACTGGCCTGTTGGTAATTTACTTGTAAGTTAGGTCATAGTAGATTGTGTGAGTCTTTGGCTTGACTAGTGAACTCAGTAGGCAGCTTGCTTATGGGTGTTGTCATAGCTGTGCTTGTGTCCTCCATGATGGTGTCAGACTACACTGCTGAGCAGCGCGAGATTCTCAACCCCTACTCGAAGAAGGGCCTGCTGCCAGAACAAGGTGCACACGTGTGTTGTGGCAATGCTTGCTCTCGTGTACCGTAGCTAATCCATACGGACTTGCTCTAGTTACCTATCAGATTGTGTGGCGATCAAACCACAGCGCGCATCTTCGCTTATTTATTAACTCCTTAATGTCCCATCAGTTTCTTGTAGATATGGTAGAATGTTTCTAAATTTGGATTCTTGAGGATGTAGCTGTCCCGTTTGTGTTTGTGATCTAATCAAATGAGTTTTAGGTTTTTAAAACATAAGCACCTTAGGGTGTAGAAAAAGCATTGTGTTAGCTGTACAATACGGTACTACAGTATATTATCAGTGATGTAGCTATAACTTAGAAATTGCTATGTGTGACTAACTTGAACATTTTGCATTCCATAAAGCAATATTTTGTTCATCAGTTTATCTTTGCATTCATTTTTTCATAGACTTTTTTCCCATAATTTTTATTTTCATTCGCTCAAGCAATAATTTATTTAGGTGCTCAATGCTCATAGAGGTAGTTACACTTTGACTCATCGTTATTGATTCGTTTCATTTATTTTTTCATGCATTCATTGGTTCAGATTTGTAATGATAATTTAGGCTACTCTATACAGATGTAACAGTATGGAGTAGCAATCTCATATATAAGTTATCTGTTTGAATCGCTAGCTACTCTCTGGCCATTTAGCTAACTCGGCATTGCTTTCTCTTCCATCAGCTGTCTCATTTGGATGAGAAATGGTTATGAAACTCGTCGCTTTTCTTTTGAATTTGCTGTGTGGTTTGTGCAGCCATCCCAGAGGAAACTTGGCTGGGCTGGATCTGTCGGGAAGGAGTAGCTGAGTTCTTGGCTTCCATCAGATGGTTTATAGTCATTCGTCTGGTAGCAAAAGTTAACCCTTGTCCTAGACCCCATTACTGTCTGCCCAATCTTGGTTGGGCTGAATAGTTTGGGTAGAAGTAACTCAGCCCTTGGTTCCAGTCAGGTGGTTGACATTGTGCATCTCATACCTGAACCTAACCGTCGTTCCAGATCTTCATTGCTGTCTACCCAAATTGTTGTGCTAGCATCAGTGTGTGCCTTGTTTTATTTGTTTGTTGCTGCATACACTTTGTGATATGCATGACATTGATTGGTGCTGATGTAAAATTAACGTGTTTGGCTGTGAATCTTCATTTGTGTTGATACAGCTAATCATTTTAGCCATATTAAGCTTTTATCAATTGAAATGGCCTTAATTGCGTAAGAATGAGAATGTTACCCAGCTTACTCTTGTGTGTGGTTGATGTGTGGCTTACCATAACCATAGTTTTAATTTGCATCTGCTTTAAGTACCTATTTATATTGATTGGCTTTGATATATAGCTATCATCCATTCTTTACTAACTCATGTGTGAGTTACAAGCATCGTCAAAGTTATTACAGTTGCATCCTATATATTTTGCTGCTAAATTGCAATGTGCATCAACAAAATGTGTAGCTATATCGTTATGAGCTTTTGATAGGTATTAGTCTTTTGTGGAAGTCACTTTTGGCGCACTGCAGGCAACTGCCGAGAACAATAATATTTAGCCTCAATGTTGTCGTGCTCGTATGATGGGTTTAAGACCGTAGGACTGGTTCTGCTAGTATAAAAGTAAGTATTGTGAGTTTGTGACATAGCTTACAGTACAATTTGCATTAATAGTTCGGATACCTGCCACTCAGTTTCCTGCCGTCCTCTAAAATTTGATGCCTGTGCGATACCACAACAGTATTTACCAAGGTTAAATATGTTATTTGATGCTATATAATCACGTGGCTCTCAAGTACCTACTCAAAAAGCGTCTCTGACGCGGCTGGTAACCTTGTGAATTTCATGAAAGAAAATGCCAGTCCGTTAAGGCTTAATGTACTTGTAGTGTTGGCCTTCCTATTGTGGGTACCTCTTATTTCTTTGACCATTATGGTTCCTTGCATTCCACTATTGTGAAGTGTTATTAGAGCGAGGAAATTATGTTTCAGGAAAACAAATGTTATCCATTTAAACAGTAGCAACAACTACGTATACCGTATATAGATCAGTTACTATGGAGCCTCGTTTTGTGCGTAATGTCTTTAACATTAAATCTAATGACCATGGCTAGACTGTCCTTGAAGTTTTCATATAGCTATATATAGAGTTTGATGGAAGGTAGGTACTCACTTTTGACTGCATCAGACAAAAATAAAGAAAAAAGAATGTTAGTTTTCCTGAATATGCTGCCTCATCCAACTTCATTTTAGCTCTTAAATTATATTTTACAATATTTGTCTATAATTTCCTTTGGATTCCATTTTCTTCATGTAGCCAGTAGATGGCAGCACTTACTACTGGCCATTGACGCCATTTAAATGTCAGGCAATTTGTTGCAGAGCATGGCGGTGGGCAGTGCAACTTTACCCAAAAATCTTTAGTAGCTAGTCTAATAGAAGATTTTTTGGGTTAAGTGGCATTTTTCAAATTTAATCCGCTGTACTAGCAAATTGTGTTATCAGCTACGTGAATGAAATCACTGGTGCAGCGCTATTATTTGCATTTACGTCAGTGAGGTACCTAGCTATTATAGAGCAGCTAAATCCCAAATTCTATTTTTGTTTAGTTGCCGATGTCTGACCAAATTTTCTTGCTTCAGTCCGTCAACCAAACCCAATTCGGCTGCGAGATTTGATCAGGCAGATCAGGTCGGCCAAGACCGCCGCAGAGGAGCGGTCAGTGGTCAACAAAGAATGTGCCGCCATCCGACTCACCTTCAGGGAAGAGGACTCAGTATGGCGCTGCAGAAATGTCGCAAAGCTTCTCTATATTCATATGCTTGGGTGAGTAAGACTGGACTGCAGGCTCCTTTCATTTTTTTTTTATTAACAACCTGCTGAAAGTTAGTCTTAATACGGGAATTTAGTTACTATCAAATGTACTTTTGAAAGTATGAAATGGTAATATTCTGTATTTAAATTTTTGCTTCTATCACATACGATGTCATCCTTAATTAATGTACTTAATCTGTCTTCTAGAAAAATCTATGGGGGAATTAGTAATGGCAATAAGAAAAAGTTACGGCGTTCGCGGTGTGGCTCCACCTAGAATATGATAATAATACAGTGAAACCTTGTTCTTGACCAATATGAAACACGCCCAAAAATATAAAGGAAAGTTTGCCCCAGAACTCAACTAAATTTTCATAACTTGACCACTTGAGTTAGGAAAGGAGGATGTACCAAGTGCTTTATTCGATTAAATGTGTGCCCAATGCTGTGAAAAATTGATTATATACATTGGAACTCGACGAAAATCCGGAACGAGTAATTGTCGAGAACCGAGGTGTCGCTGTAATTGTGTTCTTTCAGTGACGAATATCGTCTTTGTGCAGAAACCAGTGCCTAAAATGACTGTTCTATCAGGGTAGGAAAATGCATTATCCAATTTTGTGAAATTTACTACTAGGCTCTGTGCTGCTGCACCCTTCCCTAGCGCTTTTTCATATTCATATTTCACTTAAGTGTCTCCTACTACCTATACTTTACGCCTTGTTTCCCTGCCCGTAGTAGGGCATGTGGCCACCACGCCTGACCAGTATGCCGTATTTGAATACTGCACAAGTAGTTTCTCGGTTGAAACGCCTGAGTTGCGGCTACGGAGGGTAAACAAAATATATGTATAGTAATTATGGCCTTTGTGGAAATGGAGGCTCAATCTACTCAACATAATAAATACAATGTTCTGGTCGTCAGAAGGATATTAGAGTTGGAGGTTTCTAGGTGCGTAGAGTTGGCACCTGCCAATTCTAGAAGTGGGAGTCAGATAGATTTCCAACTCTACAAACATGGTCCATTAGCTTTCAAATCCCAACATATATATTTGTTTACTTTCCTAGAAAATGTCGCTGAGCTCCAAACTGCTTCTATGTTGAGTACTTATGCCGCTGCAGGTACCCAGCCCACTTTGGTCAGATGGAGTGCCTGAAGCTGATCGCCTCACCGCGCTTCACAGACAAGAGGATTGGTTACCTGGGTGCCATGTTATTGCTAGATGAGCGGCAGGACGTTCATTTGCTCATCACAAACTCCCTGAAAAAGTAAGTGTCGATTTACCACAAGTTTTTGCCTCTTCGCCATCCAAATTTTTTTATAAAATTTTGTGAAAGTAATTCAGGGTGTGGAAGAAATGTATAGGTAGCTACCTNCTAGAAAACCCGTGTTACAAATGTAGATCATCAATTATTTTCCAACGTCCTTTAGTACCAATGATATTCCCCATATTTCTCTGCTGCTCTACGGTCCTGCTAATGATTGCAGTCTATGATTTGAAGCACAAGTTATTTGGTATATACCAACTGTATGCTGTGCAAGATTTGATTAGAGAATCGAGTATGCGGTGTCTGGTCCAATTTTTTTTTACCAGGCGTTTATCTGTATCCAGTTAATTTCGGCTTTGACTGCGTGAGTTTCGGTTTGATTAGATTAGACCTACTGAAATTGAAATACGTACTTGTGTGTTCAATGTCATTTTTTTTTACGTTTTGTAATGTTATTGCTTGAGTCTACATACTCCTTGAAATTCATGGCAAGCAACACTAGGGAAAAAGTTTTCCATTTTGTGGGATGGTTGCCTTTGCTATTGTGACGTTATACTACCTGGAGCACAGGTTCTCGGTCTCCCTGAAGGAATAGGTAGTGGGCCATGGATCTATCCCTGATGCACTTGAAATGTTCGGGCATGTCTTGTGTTTCCCTGTGTTGTTATGACGTTCGACTATAGGGCTAATGGGCGGGAAGCTGAAGTCCCATACCAGCCCTCAGGGGCATATTGTAGCGGGCCCTTTTCCTGTCACAATGTGTATGGGCATCACGCACCCAAGGGTCCCGAGTGCTTTCTCCGCAGGGGATGTAGCATCTGGCCGCAGTTACTGCTGAGGTTAGTTTTGTAGAGTTACGTAGGTTCTCTATATTTCCTTTCTGTTCCGCGAGGTGGGCCGCCGATCGAGGTGACCAGCTTTTTCTGCGGGGCTCTTAACTCGTCCGTGCGGAGGACCACAGAAGGAACGTCCGCATGGTCGCTTGTTTCTTCTGTCTTCTCCTTTCGTCCTTCATCTCTTGCCACCTGAGCACTACGTTGTGGTGCCTGCTGTAAGCCGAGTAAATCATCTTAGATCGCTATTGATTGTCTAAGTTTCAGAAATAGCGGGACAATACGAATATAATAATAATAAGTCCCATACCATATTAAATTCTTTGAGCGGCTGAATCACTGAATGGTGAATTAATGGTCGTCCGAGTCCTCTGACATGTGTTTGGTAATTTCTGTATTCTACCGTCTCTTCAACTGGAAATATTTGTGACTATGATACCTGACTCAACGCATGAAAATTATTAGCTATTTGTATGACACAAGATGGGTATATTGCTCGTAGTTCTAGTAGACATTCTGCCCTCCTCTACTACAATTAGCTACCTACATGAAGCACGTATTATTATGGCATTTAGCCAATGATGGATCAAAACACCGTCTGGCACATCTGCTTCATTACACGTGCATAAGGTACTTATGGCTGATCGTTTCCTGTTCTTGCAGTGACCTGAAATCGCCAACGCAGTTCGTGCAAGGCCTCGCCCTGTGCACCCTCGCAGCTATAGCGTCGCCTGAGATGTCGAGGGACCTGGCAGACGAGGTGGAGCGGCTACTCAAGTCTTCCAATGCCTACATCAGGAAAAAGGCTGCCATTTGTGCCGTCAGAATAATGGCTAAAGTGCCTGAGCTGCTCGAAATGTTCCTGCCTGCCACCAGGAATCTGCTCACCGAAAAGAATCACGGTGTGCTCATCACAGGCATCACACTCATCACAAGCATGTGCATGCAGTCTCCAGACACTCTGGAGCATTTCAAAAAGGTAAGAAACTCTTCGGAGGCTTTCGAAGTCGCTCATTTCTGGTTGGATCGATCTGAAACACTCTCACATGCCAAGTATTCAGAACGGATCAGATTCTTCAAGTTGAAATGTTTATTACCTACAACTATTTGTTCTACTAGCTACTAACGCTGTTTTCCGCAAGTTTAAAAATTTTCTATGGTAATCAAGTTCATTTACACCTTATTTCTATCGCTATTTCTACATCCACTAGTACAGTACACTACCGTATGTTAAAGATGTAGATAAACAGTTTCCTGTTTGAAACCTCTCTATGTTATTTAAGATAAACTTTGTCACTACACTATTATAATTTCTTAAAAGATCTCAAAAGCATGAAAGTAAAGGTAATCGCTTTCTTAATCAAACGCAATAGACACCTAGTCGTAGCTGTAGCTCCTCTGCTGTACATGCTGAGGACACATCTTACCGAGTGGCATATGCTTACTGCAGATGGGTTACGTTCTCAATGATTAACGACAGGTAGCTAGGCCCCCGTGTCTTGTCAGTAGGTAGCTACCTATAGGTCGAAGATAAGTGAATGAACATTGCTTTAATGTGGATTGTTTAGGCTCGATTTACACGGAGGGTGCCTTCCCCAGGGTGACGCCCCTACCCTACCCCTCGCACCCGCTCAAGCTTCCCCACTTGCATTTAGACGGAGGGTGACTCACCCATGGCGACTAGAGAAACATTGAAACTGTTGAAGTAAAGGCTATCTTGAACGTATCATAAACACCAGAGCGATAAAAAGTTTTCAATTTGAAATAAGAAGTTCTGTTGAGCTAGCATGATCATTCGTTTAACTTATAGCTACAAGATTTAATTCGGAAGAATTTCAAAGTTGATTAGAATTAATATAGCTATATTGTTAAGTTTCACAGCACCTTCCCTGTTTCCACTAAATTCATCTACGTTGAAACTTAAGCCCTATGAAATTTTTATTGATTAGGAGAAACGTCTAGAAGTGTGATTACGCAAGAGAACATGATGAGACAGCAGCTGAGAGATACATCCCACACTCACGACCGCCAGTAGCGCTCTGACACCCCTGAGTTTTCCAACATCAAGGGGGCCAGCGAGAACACCCCGGCAAACGGGAGGGAGGCTGTTGAGTGAAGGCTTAGGGGTTATTCAGAGAGACGGGCGTTCTCCCGGGGAACGCACACTCCGTGTAACTGCAGCTTGAAGGATGACACTCTTGTATTGTTCATGAAAGACCTGAGTATAAATGTATTTGCCGTTGCTCTAAAACTTTGAGTTCCGTAATTACTGTGATGCAGTGGCAGTTATTTATTGGTATCAGGCGAGGACTTACGTTATAAAGTGATATGTATCGCGATTTTCGATGCAAATTAATGAGAAAATTTAACGTTTACTAGTGCTCCTCTAGGTAGTTATGTTATTTTATGGATTGCTTTTGGTTTTTTCCTCTTTCGTTAAAATTTGTCCATGAAACATACTTGCCGAATTCCTATGAGAGGAAATGCTATGCTACTCGCCGTTTCGGCTAATCTATTGCCTAGCTACTCTAAACATAGACTTGTTAGTCATGTAACCTCCTTTGTCTGCTCTGTAGTGTGTTGAAGTTGTATATGTGTAGTTAGACCGCTTATTGGCCTTCCTGTGTGTTTTGTTCGCCGTACATTTTACCCTGCCTCTTACGCTCTCCATAACAGGTTTATGTTGGTCATTGAGTACGTTCATATGGTGACATCTGTTGCTCTCTTGACAGATCACTCGCAATTGGTCTTTTGTTAGTTGCGGCAATCATTATACAGCACTTGATTATTTGGTGGACTGCTACAAATTTGCATTGTTCATGTTGACAATTAGGTATTTCTGTGTTTCACTTTTTGGCATTGGCTCAATCCGAATAAAGTCCCCCTCCCTCTCCCGCTATTGACAAAGTAATGAAACGTGCTATAGAGGTCTTGTATCAGTTGAGTTAGAAGTTAAAGTTGGCCTATATTCTGTACAATGAACAAGTTTCGTAGGAGTACCGCTATTTCAAACAACTCTCAATTTCACTTGGACAATAATGGGTTAAGAGAAGAAAAGTCGGTAGGTATAAATATTTGGGCAATACTACTGCATAGAGCATTGCTCTATTCTACCGTTCTGGCACGTTTTGCAACTCAGTATTTATACCATTAGTCATTAGTAGGGCCCTACTTGTGTCCCATCTTCATAATTCTTTCATCAATATTACAACACTCATTGTTTTCAAATTTCAGTAATGGAGGGCGCTACTAGTTTACGGCTTACTAAACCTAGCTGGTAACTGTCCATTCAGTTGTTCGATAAAATTATTTCTTTCTTTAAAATTATTGTGAGCCCTGCTTCTATAAACTGAATTTTTTTTTGTTACAATTGTCTTCCTCATCCCAACCTTATTGAAACCTGACGGTCTTCACAGTGTTGGCATCACACTTTACTTCTGTTGATTGTTGAACTTAGTTGATTTGAAACGAAATAAAGTTGACTTGCATATACGTCATCGTCCTGTTGGTACCTTCATTTGGATAGATTAGATAGGCGGCAGTAGATGAACCAATAGGCCCAATCCCAAGAGGCACGGGAACTTCCGCATCGGCCTTCTATGAGCCATTGCCATTATGTTAGTACTTAGTAGGATATAGAGGACAGGAGAATAGAGACAAAAGGAGGGGAAGAGTCCCTGCCAAAGAAACGATCATGAATGCACGCAAGCACGATCAAGAGCCGCTGACATGGTGATTCCCTCCTAGCGTCACAGCAATTTTGGCGGTACTATTAATACCATAGAGTCCCGTTGTCTTGGTTTATGGTATGGTTACAAATTCTACTTGATGAGCTCTCACAGAGTTGTTGTAATATTGCTATTTTGCCTTTTGTGCCGTTCTAGAATTTTTGTAACTGAGCGGCTGACAGTCTCGTATTCGACTGATTCCCTCTTCTTTTTTGTGTCATTGATACCAGAGCAACATTTGCTCCGTTGATATTACATTACCCCCACTAACTGGGAAACTACTATCATTTTCCCCTGCCCTCCTCAGGAGTGTGACGGGCAAGAGGTAACGCTTACCCTCGTAGCTCATGCCACGCCTGCTTGCAATTATATAATCTCACGCTGTGCACTAGCATTGCTTGCTGTTTGTGACGTGGCGTGTTTGTGCACTAGCTTTGCATGCGGTCTATGTCGCTGTCTCTCTGTGCACAATGTCACCATTATTTCTCTAGCTCCCATATCATTTCAGCTCATTACTGCAAGCTATCCGTGTATTTTTTCTTTTTCTTAGGCAGCCGGAGCAGCCCCCAGACCGTAGAGGCAGCAACATAGGTATATAGAGGGGGCATGGCCGGAAAGCTTCGCTCTTACCGTCTTACGACGAGCCAATCTGTGCTAGCTGGAAAACTTATGGGACCGTTTCAGGGAGAACGGGGTATGACCTTGAGTTCAGCGCATACTTCCCGTAATCGTGGACTGTAAAGTCTCGTTCCAATGGAAGGTTAGCGAACTTATGGGTCCATTTGCTCCCTAGATGTCAGTTTTAGAGTTCCGATCCTGGAAAGCCTCGGATGTCATCTAACACCTCGGGACCTCAGGTGCTCTGCCGGAACGACACCAATGCAGAGAGTAGAATGTTCCAATGAACTCTATTGCTGTGGTGGAGCGGAAAACAGAGTACGTCTGGACGATCAGAGATTCCCAAAGCTCGTTCGTATGTGGTTTTGATTTTGAGAATTTGGCTCGTCGTACTAGTGAAGCCCCCTGGCGGTGCCACCTGTAAACTGTATGTGCTACCTAATGCTTCTGCGGCCTGGTGCAGTTGCGGTTGTCTAAAAAAAGAAAATCAAAAGAAGACCTTACCTGTCATGTGTATGACGACTTTGAGAGCGCCTAAATTCGCTGGTGTGGGTGCTACTGGTAGCGGTATTTTACATTCTGCTCTACCAATGCAAAAGAGTTCACTGGAACATTCCAACTAGGTATTTTTCCTTCTCAGGTGGTCGCTCTATTAAAAAAAATTAGTTCTTTTTTGTTATTTTTATTCAGTTTCTCTTGTGAATTTGAAGCTTTACTGAAGCCATTAGCTGCTTGAATGCAGGGGTGGGGTTACTATGGCTCGCAGGCCACATCTGGCCCGTTTGTCTTTTTAATCCGGCCTGCCGAAGACTTAGGGTCTCCTAGCTTATATAGTAACCTATTTTAGGCGCTTCTGATGCTGAGATTTATAATCTTTCTAAAATTGCATATCTGTTCATGTTTATGTGTCTGGTGCTGGCCCTGTCTGTCTGTCAATTTCTAAAAGTCCACGTGGGTCCCGAGTTTGCCCAATCTTGCTTTGTAGTCTTTCTGAGCTTTGCGCAGGCTAACAGTATCTGCATTTTTTCAGCTATCGAAACTCCAGTGACGACCTCCTTTTCTCTTCGACAGCTCTTTATATTTATATTTTTCTGCATGTTATCGAATGCTTTGAATGATGTGCAATGTATTGTTTTTAATTTTAAATTAGCCTACTATTCTTCATTTTGACGGAACTAAATGAGAACTGTGTGAGCAACCTAAATGGATAGTTTATTTATTTTTTGTCACCGAAAGCTGTCCAGTTTTGTTGTTTACCTTTCCTCCAACTTTGTCCGTGTTAGCTACTTCCTTGCTCTCTNTAAATTAGCCTACTAGTCATCATTTTGACGGAACTAAATGAGAACTGTGTGAGCAACCTAAATGGATAGTTTATTTATTTTTTGTCACCGAAAGCTGTCCAGTTTTGTTGTTTACCTTTCCTCCAACTTTGTCCGTGTTAGCTACTACCTTGCTCTCTTTATTTTTCAAGTTTAATATTTATTGCCTTCTCTTAACTGTTTTTCTTGTAGGCATCATGCGCTTTGGCCATACGATATAGGTAATCATCCATGGACCAAGTGACCGTTTTTCCATACATAGTTCGCATCATTTTTTCTCACTTGAAATATGCAGCTCGTTATCGTGCACGTCACCACAGATATTTAGTTACTTACATGATGAAAGCGTAGGTATATCTGCAGCTCGGTCAAGAGTGCTCTGTGATTGGGTCGACTTGAGCTAACATTGTTACCGGAAGAATTTTAATAGCATGCTTCTGCTGGACCATGTTTCCTCTGCAGGCTTTAGCTGTTGACATTGCCACGTTATCAATAAGTTCTCTATTTTTAAGTACGTTTGCTCATCTTTCTATTATGCTGAGTATGTCACGCATTGAACTGTGTTTCGAAATCTCACTGGGACTTGAATACTGATTTATATGCCATTAGCACCCCTTGTTCCATTATGTAATGTGACCATAGCCCCTGGTTCGCTTATGGATCAGGATATTGGTCCATTGCATCACGCTGACTACCTATATACTTCTGTAAGTGCATGGTAATTTTGTGGTATTGGAATCCATTATATAATATAACACAGTTGTTGGTCGCTTGCTTGCTCCAATGTTGGTCCGTCTCTCCTTCACACAGTTAAGAGTTTAATAGGAGAAAATTAGTGTATTGAAAAACAAGTTGAGATACCATACAGCTTCAGCGCTTGGAGCACCGGTGACAAATATAGCTCTGGATCCCCAGCCTCTGGGTCCCCGCTTTCATTTCTGAATGATATCGTATATTAGTTGAAAATTCACGCTGAGCAGATGCCTTTTTATATTGAACTAGTGCATCAAACGCAACCCTTTTGTTGCATGAGTCATGAAAGTATGTATTTGAAAATATCTTACCATCCTATCGAAAAAGTTCACAATACTGGGCTCCACATTTCACCATATCCACAAAGTCCATGAAGCTTACCAAGTGCACAACAGCAACCAAATTCACAAAGGCCTGTGACCAGGCCTTCACTAATAACCTGGGAATTCCCGGGTTTGTATCCTGGATACAGTTTGGCCAAAAAAAAGTTGGGTGCCTCGAATTTTTTTTTTTTTTTCAGTATTAGATAGGGAAAAATAAGGCTTCGGACAGACGGCACTCTTATTATAGTACTAGTGGACCCGTGCGCGAAAAATCACGCAATAACCTATACGTTTGCATAATGCCTCTAGGCCGGTGCAGAATCTCCTCTTCTCTTATTTGCTTCTTAATTTACTTCTTTCCTTCATTGATCCATTGTCGTGCTGTCATCCTTAGGTCTTCTATATAGACAGGCAGAAGTAACATCTTGAGTAAAAAACTCCAACAAACTTAAACAAAATAGCAGCTTATATGCAATGTGTTTGCTCCGTAGCAAGGATA
>LQNS02278082.1:8701509-8714467 GCA_001587735.2 Parhyale hawaiensis | reverse complement strand
AGTTGTGCATCAAGACAACCAAGCGGTGCAGAGGCATCGCACCACCATTGTTGAGTGTCTCAAAGACGATGACATCACCATTAGGAAAAGAGCCATGGAACTCTGTTTTGCTCTCATCAACCCCAGCAACGTGCGCACCATGATGAAGGAACTCATTACGTTTATGGAAACGGCCGAGCCCGAGTTCAAGGCGGTGTGTTCATCCAAGTGCGTCACTGCAGCTGAACAGTTCTCGCCCAATGTGCGCTGGCACATCGACACGCTGCTCAAGGTCATCCTTGCTGTAAGTGGCTCTGTGGGGAGACTTCAACTCAAAGTATGATAATATTGAATAGGGGTGGGTGGAATCAGACTTTTTGGGGACCAGGATTTAGAGTTGGAATCGGGTTCGACCCAGGAGTTGGAAGTCGGTGAAAATGGGCCCATATTGTTTATGACAAGAGTCTCAGTTTGTAGGGGTCTGATATTCTTGTATCCAAGCAGTAGGAGTCTGAAACTGGCCAGACCCAAGAGGAGGAATCAGACTGGTCCACCCTAATCTGCAACCGCAAAAAACACTGCGCTGATTTGTCTCTTAACACTGTTGATGATAAACAGTGTGTGTATCGCAGTGCGGCCACTGAGGATTGTATAGGCTAAGTACATCAATATAAAACTGAAGAGGTGTGATCGAGAGTGATTTTTTTTTTCATATTTAGTGTACTAAACGAGGAACTTTCTGCTTCTAGAGTAATGTCACAATTAGTAGGTATGAATCCCTTTAGAATTTGCTATCCACTCTTCAGGATAGCTTAGTTGAAGATAACTCTAACGTCACTTATTGAACGAAATCGTGAGCCTCATGGTGATTTGAACAACTTAGTAACTATGCTGTCCATCATCAGTCTTTGATGCATTTTGCAGGCAGGCAACAGCGTACCGGATGATGTAGTGGCGTGCACCATTCAGCTCATAGCAGAAAGTGGAGAAATGGAGCAAAAGTATACGGTGGAGGAGTTGTGGCAGCGGCTGTCGAACGCGCCCCTAGACAAGCAGCCTCTGCTGCAGGTTGCCACCTGGGTGTGTGGAGAGTTTGCTAATTTCCTCAATACAACAGGTATGTTGTAGCTACTTGTGAATCGTGTTGTTAATTTTAGGAAACTCAATAAGCGTTTCAGTGGCACGTCTAGTCTACATATATAGCTTTGAAATAGGCTAGTAATTGCTTGAAAAATGTGTGGGGTAACACTTTGGTAAAGTAGTGTCAAAGACGAAACAGCATAAGTAATAACTGGATTGTGGATACTGCACTTTACTTTGACTCTCACTCTATTAACATCGTCTGTAGTTCGCACACCTTGTGCAAGGGCTGTGTAATACAAACGTAACGAGCGATGCTCAGAAGTCGCTCGATAGATATTCAGTATCGCAATATAGTTGTTTTAAGCTAGTACGATGTTAAGAAGACCCAATACCGTGTCACACACGAGCTATTACGATAGTAATGCTGGGTTCGACTTGACACAAGAGCAATCACGTTGTTTAGGCTTAATAGTTATATATGCTCACTTCTATTCAACACTAAACTTATCAATATATTAATGCCCACTTCTGTATTGCACACGCCCTATTACAATATGAATGCTCAGATCTAACTTATATACCCAAAATAATAGCTATCACGCTACTCATGCCCAATTCTTTTTTGCCCAAAAATATTACTATATTAATGCCCGATTCATGTTTACACTAGGGCCATTGTAATACTGATGCCTAATACTTTTTTACCCAAGCGTTATCACGATATTACTGTGGTAGGCAGCGCGCCCTTTTGGAGGCAAGGGCGCACACCACAACGACAGCTGCCAATGCCGCTGCCGCCGCAATGTTAACCTTATGTGCCACACTAAGGCGCCATTTCACCTCTCGACCAAACTAATTGGCAGGGTGTCTAGCAGTATGGAAAACAGGGAAAAAGGGGATCAGGTATCAAAATGCTCAGGGAATTTCTGTTAGGCAGGGGATGGTGTTCATTTTGTGGGGTTATCTTTATGAATGTGGCGTTCCTCTAGAGCTTGAGCCATATGAGGATCATTTGTTGTGTAGTGCTGGGGAAAGGTGGACGGCTGTCTAGCTCTATTTTGCACCAAATCTTAATATTATGAGTGCTTTGTAACGGTTTCAGTCCCGTTCAGCGTATATCTCATTGGTAATCATATTATTTGAGAGAAAATGGACAATCTGACACTCAGGGAGTGTCGAGGAATTTTAGCTGTCCTGAACGCTAGAAACCATGAGTTGGATACTTGCTATGGTTGCGCCCAACCTAAACCTCTCACTCCATCCTAGCACGTCACTCACGGCCCCATGCTACCACTCAATAGCACTAGCACAACAGCCAGTAATGCTTCGGAGCGCACCACCGCTAGGTCAAGCCTAAGGGGACCGCAAAGGTCACAGTGTTTAGAGAAGGACGCAGGTTTTGTCGAGGTTAGGCCTAGTGGCGTGCTGCTAACCGCATACACCTGTATGTTGGATGTTGGAACTACTATTAACCTGAATAAACTGCGAACCAACCGATTGTATTTACTCTGTTCTTTATGACCTAATTTGGACTCATGACTAGTTCCGCGTAGTGGTGAGAAGCAAGAGAATTAGTTAGGTTGTATTAAATCACCGGAAACACCTGTTCGCCCCAGCCACACTGGCTAAGTCCAGAACATAAATGCGGTAATTAGGAAGAATGTAATCGGCTGAAAGAGCCCAAGTTTTACCCAACTATTGTAGTACCACTAAATATGAAATTAGGGACTCTAAGCTTTTCTGACTTATGAGCTGGCTAGGCTCAGTGATGAAGCTTCAAGTATGAGCGGGAGCAATGGTCAGAGGCAGCAACGGGACCAGGTGTTGAAAGTACAATCCAGCGAATCAAGGGGGAGGTAGCAAAATCCCAAAGTCCGAAATGAATAGCTAACCCTTGTCCGCTTGGGTGAGCTTGCATAGAATCGATCCGCCAAATGGCAAACCTATCACTTCAAAGTCCTAACTATTATTCGCTGGACTGTGAACATCGGCCCCCTGAAATTCCGCAAGTCAGCCGCCAGGTTGCTCAATTAATGGTTTATGACGGTTGCTATAAACTCGCTCTAGGTTAAACTGTCTCGTTCGCCTACCGGCTACCTATCGTTGTCAAAGTCCATGTTACCGAGTGTCCAATCCCCAACAGTGACCATCGTGAAGTCCATAGACTCGAAATACTGATCTGATAGATGGCGCCAATCTAACAAATCTCATGGCAACAGCCCAATATGCCAGACGGCAACCCGTCTTTGCTAGAGAGACTACAATTGTGGCTGTCGCCTAACTGAGCTTCGAATGTCAGAGGTCGAGTTGTTCAATCAATGGTTTGCGACGATCACCGCCCGAGACGCCAATCCAAGTAATCATAAAGCCAGGTTGCTATTGACAACTGCTGCTGGTGACAGACAATAGATCTCCCTAAAGTAGTGCTCAGAATGTCAGATGACAAAGCTCTGTCAGAGACTAGTACTCCAAGATATGAGTATTTTACCATGAACTCTGTCAATTCATTTTAGCCCAATTGCTCATTCAGCAAGTCATTGGGCATCTCGGGCAGCGATCGCACTAACCAGCCCGTTTGAACTACCTTCGTACATTGATTAAATTTCAACTCGGCACAAGGGAATGACAAAATCAACGAGGAAAAACTGTGTGGCATAATACCAGCAGTATTTACAATGCACACTGTGGTAGGCCTAATACACGGGGGCTAATCATCAGTACGGCCCCAGTATCGGGCAATGGCACTAGCCTACCGAATAAACACCAGGCCTACCCAACCGCCTTGGGCGCACAAAATTTCACTGCCTACCCGCTAAAGGCCCAACTTACGACCTGCCGCATTATGACACCTTAGCACAACTTACACAAGGCAGTTTTGGCGCAGGCGGCAGCTCAGGGGTGCAAAACCTCACTCGCAGGGTACTAGTTCGAGAGTGAGCTGGCCCGACCGGCCACGCCTCTACAGTGCGTACTTCTTCATGGGGAGATTTGAGGAGGGTGAGCGAAGTCGCCGAGGCCACTCACTACATTACTTCCTTAGGTTAATTTAACTATATCTTGTCTGCTTGCACTTCGTGGAATTCCGCATGATTAGTGCCCCTTGTGTAAGCTCGATTTGTGTTCGCTTAGGACTATTGCCATTGGTTGCGTCCAATTTGTGACACTGACTGGGCTATATTTCCCTGCACCCAACAGAAGGAAGCAGAGTAAGCGAGACGGAGGTAATAGCGGTGTACAAGCGAATATTACGGTCGTCGCAGTGCTCAGCTGTCACCAAGCAATACGCCATCACCTCTAGTATGAAACTTGCCACGAGAATGCCACAGACAAACTCGTAAGTATTGCCTTTCCTCACTATCAAGTACTATTGCTTGTTCATCACAAATGTTTTCTTAACTTGTTTCAACGAGTGTATTTTTGCATTTTGTTGAATAAGAAACGCATTGATAAGGTTTTGCAGCTCCATTCACAAATTTAGGTGGTTCTTCGTCCAATTTTTCAACTTGTAATCTCCTTTTTACTTTTGTCAAACGGTCTATACTATTCAAAGCATGCCGAATTATTTATTATAGAGCCCATATCTGATAGTGGCTGTATTATAAAAGAGGGGTAACGGATATTTGATGCAATCATACGGAATTTCATGCCTGAATCTTGTATTTTTTATACCTACACAGAAATTTCGTGAAGTTTCTAGTGATTGGCACATAGCTATATCATTGTTGAAGATCGCACTTAGCAATTTTCAACTTTCTGTTGTAATATCAAACTGTGTGTAATAAACTGACCAAACTGGTGCTAAATTCGGACGGGCCCAACCTTAAAAAGCAAATGAAAAAAGCCCCGACTCCGGACCGCCTGCAGCCCTGCGATTGTTTGTCTTGTAGCCAGGCCGCAGTGCTGCTTGTATCTACCTCTAGGGCTAGTGTACCGACCGTATCACAGGTTTTACGTGCATCCTATGGAATTGCGGTACTGTAGTTTACCAAAGGTTTTCTTTCCTACTGAGTAGGCTATAAAATGTAACTTTACATTCTTAGATCTTCGATATAGGTAGCCTACTTCTTGATATTGTGTTCCTCTAATTTCTTTATTTCTATCCCTAAAAGTTCAAAATTGTATATTTTCTCATCCAAAAGTGCTAAAAATGTATAACATTGTCAAACTTAACCGTGGAATGGGACTTACAAAATTACATCGTGCCATTTAGATTAGATAGGCGGCAGTAGACGAACCAACAGGCCCAATACCAAAGAGACACCGGAACATACGCCCCGGCACTCTATGAACTATTGCCATTATGTTAGTAGGATGTAGAGGACAGGAGAAAAGAGAGAAAAAAAAGGGGGGGGGGGTGAAGAGTCCATGCCCAAGAGACGATCTTGAATGCACGCAAGCACGATCAAGAGCCGCTGACATGCGGAGCTTAGAGCTTCAACTTCAATCATCTCAAAGTAGATGAAAATAATCAATTTAATTTTTTTTTGTTTTAGCTACTCTATTAATGCACCTTGGAACTACAAGTATTTAACTCTACTTATGAGCACTACTGCTTCAATTTCTTCTCATCCACAAAAATTCAAACATGACCCCCCCATTATGCTTCACGTGATTGAGGAGCAAGGAGGATCTCTCCTTCCAAAGGGCGGCTTTGAATTTTACTACAAGGATGTTGCGACGCCTCCTACGCGTAGGGTTCATTCTGAAGTCTTGTCTAACTGCATTAGAAATGGTCGTTTTGGTGACATTCCTTTTTATTTTTTTTTTGCCAGTTGAGCCATCGATTGGTACCTATGAATCTGCCTTTATAGCGCGTTTTCAGTCACCAAGAATATTTCTGTACGCTTCTTGTAGGACTGTGAGTCGGTCTGTGCATGCCTTTTTCCTTGTTTCAAGCTCTATACGATGCCATAAACGGTCCTTGGAGCACAACCAATCACTCTTATACTGTTCTGTCCTTTATTTCTTCTTCTGTTGGATCATTTTAGTTGTGCAGAGGGGGGGGGCTTAAGCTATTTAATACAATAACTACGCGCCAAGTTTCACTGGCCTAGTCAGAAAAAAGGGAATTTTTGGAAAATGTAATGGCTGATGTTACTTGCTTTTACAGCTAATAATTTGTATCTGTGTTTCGTTGCCAGGCTGGTTGCTGAGCTAGTGGCTGTCTATGGTTCACATTTGAATGTAGAGCTGCAGCAAAGAGGGGTTGAATTTTCGCAGCTCTTCAACAGATACGAGTAAGTTCCATGTCCTTTTCTTTGCAGTGTCTTCTGTTTTACTTGTAGATTCTCTGCATCTCTTTCATACGTATTAGTTTCGTACCTCTCTGCATTGAATAATGGACTGGGCATAGGCATGTCTTTCTGAAGTCAATCATTAACTTAAGATATCTCATGATGTCTTCAGCTAACGTGCAGTATCTTCCTTCATTGGAAATGCGGAGCAACGACATTTTCATTTACATCTGTTCCTTGCATTTCCTTGTATTTTATACAAATATCCTTCTTAATTCTGCTGTATATAATTGCCGAAGGAATAATTATCGTTGAGGTCAACAGTCGTTTTCGAAAGCTAACAAAATCATTGGGTAGTAATAATGCCCGATGATATTGTGATACAAAAATAAAGCCACAGTTGAAAGTTTAGATGACGCCGATTTTTTCTGTGATATTTACCTCCGCCAAGGACGTTATGTTTTCGTCGGATTTGTCTGTCTCTTTGTCCGTCACCAAGATAACTCGAACGGTTATGGACGAATTTTGATGAAATTTACAGGGATTGTTAGGTATGTTAGGAGGAACAGATGCTTAACTTTTGGTGAAGATCTGCCCATCCGTTTGTTTGTCTGCCTCATTTTTCTCAATGCCATAACTCAAAAAGTTGTGGACGGATTTTGATGAAATGTACATGATTTGTTGGGTATATNGAATTTTGATGAAATTTAAAGGGATTGTTGGTATGTTAGGAGGAACAGATGCTTAACTTTTGGTGAAGATCTGCCCATCCGTTTGTTTGTCTGCCTCATTTTTCTCAATGCCATAACTCAAAAAGTTGTGGACGGATTTTGATGAAATATACATGATTTGCTAGTTATATTACGAAGAGGAAATGACCTAATTTTTGGAGTGATCTGTTTGTTCGTTCATTAGTCACTGCTTCTAACTTTATGCTTGTTAGCACAATAACTAAAAAAATTATGAATGGATTTATGTGAAATTTGTAGGAGTTGTTATTAATGTTGAAAGACATAAATGATTAAATTTTGGTGCAGATCGGTTTGTCATTAGTATATTTGACTCGTGTTTGTCATAATTTTTGTTAGCAACATAACTCAAAGTTATGAACGGATATTCACGAAAATTGCATAAACTCTTAATACCATCAAAGGGCACAAATGATTAGATTTTGGAGTTGATACAAAGAAAATTATGGTTTTGAAGCCAAATTGTATTTTTTGTAACAGTTGCCTCGCTTGGCGGAGGTACGTGCTCCCAGAGTGCTCCAGTCACAAATGTCAATGCCGAGTGCGTGCTGTTTCCTCAGCGATTTTTTTTTGTGAGAGATGCCTTCGGTAAAGGAACGAGAGTTATAATTTTGTTGTTTCAAGAAATCCTATATCACTGTTTTTATTTTGTTGATGAGTTGACGCCCATTTCCTGCTGGAACTTGAAGGATCCTAACATACAAGTATTGTACTAAGTATATATCGATTCCCGCTTTCCGCTTTGTTGCTGCCACTTCTGTCACGCGTCCTTAGGCTGGGATATCCAGTCGGGGAGCCGGTAGATTACATCCGGAGGTTTTGCCTCTCCTTTACCGTATCTGCTGCTAGCGCTCTCCTGCACTGTGTATTAAGTTACCATAACTACACTATAAGTGGCCATCAGCTAAACTACAACAGGGAAACCTGCGAGACTGCTGTTCTTCCCGGAATTGGTATTAGAGCTGTTGATTTCTTTGTTAGAACGCCTTAGTGGTGGCTACGGAGAGTACAAATTGTAGTTAATACAATAAGTTCAAGTGTTTGAGATCAAAATTTAAAGTTGATCATGCGGATGTCAACCTCTCTACAAAATTACAATAATCCAAGACGTCGAATTACTTGACATGTTACTGTATTGCAGCTCCATGAGAGGTCCCCTGTTAGAACGCATGCCACCATTCGAGCGGTCAAGATTACGGGTGTCACAAGATGCGGCCGCTGCTACGGCTGCTGCTGCCGCCGCCAGTGCCGCCCCCATTGCAAATGGCATCCACAACAATAACGAGGAGGACACGGCGCCACAGCAGGCCCCCGCACCTAGCAACTCCAGTGCCCTTCTTGATTTGCTCGGGGGCCTCGACGGACCTGTGGATGCCCCCGCACAGCCTGCTGTCAAGACACCAGTCGCGGCTGCACCCGCTGCTGGCTCCATGAATTCTGATATTTTGGATTTGTTAGGTGGCATCGGTGGTGGGGAAACAGGCGGAGGTGGAGGAGTTAACAATAGTAGTATTAATAATGGAGTATCAAACACCAGCCTCAATAGTGCTAGCAATAACCTATTGGATGATTTGTTAAATAATGCCAACCTCAGCAGTTCTACTACTTTGTCAAACAACGCTATCAATGCTGCAAACAGTTCTCTGCCGGCAACGTCCATGCCTTCAGCTGGTGAGTACCAACAGCATTTATTTCTGGTTGTAATTCCTGTTGTTTTGGTATAATTGAATGGAAGATCCAATGTGGGAACAAAGTTTGCTGTGTCTTTGAATTAACATTAGAGCAACGTAGTTGAAATGCAGTAGTTAGCTAATACAAGGTAATTGAGGTGCTTGAAAGTAATTGAAAGTGTTTGAATTAGCAAAGTGCTTGAATAGTAATTGAAAAGTACTGGAATTCAAGGTAAGGTGCATGAAAATTAAAACGGACTCCGTTGAAATGTCATGTTTTATTTTGTAGATTCTGTAGGGCAGAGGACGATGGATGGTTGACATTCCCTCGGTCCTTAGTCAAGGTATCTACCCAGTTTGGGTTCTTGATTAAAGGTGGCTGTTGGATGAACTAGGTTACAGTCCTGGTGTCTATTTCAAAAACACAGCTACACATTGAGTAAAACTGTGGTGAGGCCTAGGCCTGTCACCATAGAACTGTGCTCTTTGACAAATGGAAGATGCTTGAATTCTTTCTTCATACGGTAGCTAATTGAAAAGTAATTGAATTCGCTTTTGGATCTCTTGTAGACACCCTGTAATAGCAGAATTACGTCCGTAGCCTTAGCTATTCGGGCGCAGCACAACAACATCTTAATTGAGACGCATGTAAAACTTTGATTTCTCACCGACGATGTGCGTGTGTTTTTAATGACGAGACGGGAATAGGCTATATGTTGTTGTTGTCGTCTTCGTGGCGCGTAACTGAGAGCTCCGGCCGGAGGAGAGATAATCAAAGGAAAAATGAGAAAGATAGAGACGCCTCTAGGGTCCTTCCAGAAATGCCTGGGAGTGGTGGCCATCGTAATCCATGAATCCTTGGGAACCACATTGGGCACTAATCGAGTGCATACAGTGGTAAACCTTTGACTGTATTAATAATAAAAACTTGGTACTTATCTAGGGAGGCTTAATTCTTCTTGTACTACTACTTGCAGAGTCGGAGTTGGATATTTTCGGGGACCAGGAGTCCGAATTGGAAACTCGCTTCTCCCCGCGAGTCACAGTCTGTGAAAATTCACCTATTTTGTTAAGATAAAAAGAGTCGAAGTCAGACGTTTTTGGGGTCCGAGGAATTAGCTAGATCCAGAATCCACAACCCTGGTTGCTGCTGCTAAGGATATTGCAATAAGTATTACCAACTGTTCATTTTCTTAGCGACAGTTGAACTATCGTACTCACTAGAAGAGCAATGTTTGGTCTGTCAAAAGTTGTTTCTGTAGATTCACATTTCCTCATTGTAAACATCGCACGCATCAGGAAGTAATATAAGTTATGTTGTGTGCTGTACAAGTGACGATCACTTTTAGCTTGGCACTTCTCTTCGTGTAATGGCGTTTTATCAGCGTTTTTTTAGCTTACTATATTTTATTGAGAAAAATGAAGGACAAATAAATTTCTTGATAAAACAGATCCCTGCTATCAGGTTTCGTAGTCGGAGGGTATGAGGGGGGAGTTGGAGTCGCCAATACTCTTGCTCCAAGAGTCTGAGTTGGAAATTAGAGCCCAGCTCTGACTCTGGAGAACCACTGTACATGTATCCCCAATTTTTAAAAATTTATTCTTTGGTCTTGAGTTGTAAAAATAATGGAAGATATTGCAAATGTGAATTTGTCATAATCCATGTGTTTGCCATAAAGAGTGGAGTACCTATATGGTCCATGCAGAGTCTTGCTCAATACGAACTATCTATATTTTTTAAAATAACTTGAAAGTTTCAGTCCCAAAGGAGTAAATGATAAGATTCCATTCCAATTTAAGCTGGTGTATATATCTAGTATTCACTACTTTCTTTATCTTATTAACTTTTTTGATGGTAATAATGGATAAATGATGAAGACTATGATCATTTAATTTCCCGCTTACTATGTGTCCCTTGCTCTTTCCTCTGTGATATCGTTCTGCTCGGAAACGGAGGCTTGAACTTTCTGACTATAGACTAGCTAGTTTTCCGACTGGCACTAATGATGCCAAATATTTTAAATATGACAGAAATTCTCTCTTTGGCTTAATATGTTCGTATATTTTGCCAAGAAGCATTTGGATAAAGTAATGGTCGCATTAAATGCTATTTGTATCAAGGAGTTGTAGTAGGGATTAAAAAAATTGCAAACCAAGAATCTGAGTCGGAAAAACTGGAGGGCCATCCTGCCTGCTATACTTACATTCCATGTTTCTACCTAAGCTCTTTCCGTCTGGTATCACTGAGGTACGCACTTTCATTGTACTGGAAATCATCTTCGGTATTTAGGTATTTTCTAGACTTTTAGCAAACTACCTAATCCATTTCGAACACACAGTGATTGTGATGTTGATTTCCTTACAGTGGTTCTGAGGCCCTTGTTAACATATCTGTTAGCTACCTGTACATGTTCGCAGTAGAAACTTACGAGTCTAGTTTTTCTATAAAAGTATTTGCGCTATTGTAGGTTAACTGGCGTCACTTTCTGAGTTACGAGAAACTAGCTACAATTGTTATAATACTTAGCACAATGAAAGTTATTTAGGATGAGAAATTAATCATAAAAAATAAGCTGGAGCACGACTGCTATTACACCATCACTAATTTTAAAAAAAGATTAATAATATAAATTAGCAATAAAATGAGAACTGGGGATAGAGAGAAGAGTCAACTTGATATAATAATATGATGAAACACGGAGTTAAAGATCTTTGACTGTTCCTGGAGATGAGTTGACGTTATTATACGTCTAAAAGATTTTTAAGTGAGCGTCAGCCTTATTTCAAGGCGTTTGGGCAGTGAGGTTCATCTGAAGCCACACACCAGTAAAATAAACTGACGGCAGCCACTAAAGTGAGAATTGATTTTGCTCAAAGATGTCAGTTTTGGAGGGTGGTGCAAAGTAAAGATAGAAGCTCACTTTATGTTAAAATGTACTACTTCCCAACCCACATTAGTGCTAGGCGCTACTTTTATTGCGAAACTGCGCTTATTAGCTTCCGTTGCGGCTGGGCAAGGATAAAGAATGTACACGTTGTTGATAACCAT
The DNA here is from genome assembly GCA_001587735.2 of Parhyale hawaiensis. Lineage (NCBI taxonomy): Eukaryota > Metazoa > Arthropoda > Malacostraca > Amphipoda > Hyalidae > Parhyale > Parhyale hawaiensis. The sequence continues at coordinate 8,702,703 of LQNS02278082.1, read as the reverse complement.
TTCAGCCGATTGCATGTTTGCATTACATTTTACAGTCACTGGGTGTTCAAAATCTATGGAGACGTTGAGATGGTCTTCATCTTACAAAATTACTGTTTATAGCTGCGTTGACTCATCAAAATGCAGGTTGCTACCGGTATTTCTCCTCGGAAGGGGAGGGGTAATATTTTTTCTTTATTTCTGAAGCTATTCACACTTTGAAGGGCAGGACTCCATTCAAAATTTAAATTCGGAAGCAAGATGATACTAATTTTAATGCATGTAGTCTTAGATAATTTTGCGCCCTAATACTTGTCAATTTTGTTCCTGTGATCAGGCGACTACGGAAGTTTGACCATATACGAGCGTAACAACGTTCGGCTCGTGATGACTTTTGAAAGACAAGACGCGCTTACCACCATCACCATGACCGCCACCAACACTTCAGCCACAGCCAACATCACCAATTTCCTCTTCCAGGCCGCTGTACCCAAGGTAAATTGAGACTATACATACTTCACTAATTTACCAGGCTTGGAGAACTTCTGGGTGGGTTCAGTAGGGGTAACACCTAAAAATTATGTATCATCTTGAAAATTTTCTGGCTACTGTTGCAACATTCAGCCCCTACAGGTATAGGATATCTTTAGTCGTATTTTCAGTTACACTATTTTGTTGTAGGGAACAGTCGTGTCAAAATGAGTTTGCCACATTTGGATTAATTTGAATGTTGACCAAAAATCTCTTATGTATTTTATTAGCTATACGGTATATTTGTTTTATATGATCCAGTAAGATATATTTTTCCTGTTTTTGCGCCTCCGTTGTAACCCACGGGTTACCTTAGTCTTATGCCCTCTTTTCTTCCTTTCATTTTCATACTTCTGCTCTTGTTATCATACTGTGTTCTTTCTCAACTTCATGTTCCCTTGCGTGCTGATCCCGTGCGATAACACCCTCGTGCATGGGTTGCGCGTTTTTACTACGTGTCCTTTTTCTTTCTTGCAACACCGTAGTTGTGTCTAGGAGCAATGTATTGACTCTCCTCGGTTGTTTCCACAGAGTCTTCAGTTGCAGCTACTGACGCCGAGCAGCACGAGTTTGGCTCCTGCAGCCTCCCTTACGCAGCTCATCAGAGTCAACAACCCCAATAAGGTACGGTATCAGTAAAACCGTATCTTTTTGACTAGTAGTTAACCACTACCTGCCAGCGCC
>LQNS02278082.1:8632607-8642985 GCA_001587735.2 Parhyale hawaiensis | reverse complement strand
AATGGAGCTTGAGAGGACAACCAGAGTCTTCAACCTGGGCTAAATTCCGCCTATCTATTTCGTTAAGAGCGTGACACCGAACATATAAATATATATATTTATAAACACACGACGGTCATTCTTAGTATTAGATTAGATTAGATTAGATTAAGAGGAAAAAGCCTTTGCCTTCTATGAAGAAATATATTAGTTTGTTTATTTCTTGTATTATTATTATTAAAAATAATCAAACGAAATAAGTGAAGGACACGTTTCTTAACGTCCTTTTTTCTTATTCTCTCCACGAATGATAACAGATATCCTACCATAAGAGCATCGTAACTTAATGGTACAGAGACAGAAGACAACATAATGCAGGCACAAGGCTAGGTAACACTTACCTATTACCCGATATTTAATGTTATGTCACCATTATGACCAACAAGATGAAGTATGTCGAAGAGAAAAAGAAAACTCATTCATTACATTTTATCAACGTGCTCTGCCTATTGTACCAAGAGCTAAGCACCCTGAGATTTAACATTCTTGATGCAAACAAGGGGAGAAAATTATGACCTACATACACGATGGAAGATACAACAAAAAAAAAAGCAGTCTACTGATCTCTTCACCTGCTCGACACCCTGATGCTCGAGGCCGCGCGAGAAAATAAAACTGTCCATCAGAATGTTTTGAAAACGTTCTGAACCATAAACATTGTTAGTAGGTCGATGTGCACCGATCTATTCGTGCTTCTTGAAAGCATGACGCCGCGGCAAAGGGCCTTTGCCGAAACCCGCCGACGAGTGCCCCGCTTCAAGGCGATAAAGTTCATCGCGCCTCGCCCCTCTGATAAACATGTCTGATGTATATAAACATCGCCCCTTCTGTAACCCCTCTGCAATCGCAACTCAGGCCTGTATACGCCAGGAATCATTTCACAAGTACGGTTCCGTGGTACAAGTGGAGTTCTCTCCCCCTCCCCCATCCAACAATGTTCTACAGCTGAAAAGTCAAGTGGGTCAGTGAAGTTTGCTGAAAGTAACGTTCATGTAACACACATGGACTGAACTTTCACTTTTCTGAATTTGGTAGAAGTTGCATCAGATGGACCTTTTTGCAACATATTATGAAGGACTATGCTGGATTGTCCTAAGTTAATTATTACCGTTGAAATTTAACCTTTTTTCTCGAAGGAGTAATTATCACCCGCGAACGAAGTGAGAGAAGTGCTACTGTTTTCGTTGAAGATATAAGTATATCTCGATACATGTAAATATATATGTTGTCTGTCAACCCAAAGAAGAAGTAAAAGGAGTTGAGCTATGTTCATAATTTTTTGAAGGGAGTCTGGTGGGCTGTCGTCGATATGACCCATGCTAAAAAGCTGGATCAGCTGGCCATAAAAAATGACGGCGACGAAATTTGCTCCCACAGCGGGTGTTGGTCTTACGCCATGAGGAGTTCTAGTAATATATGCCTTCAAATGAGAAAAGAAAATCAAGAGATAATTTTTAAATAGGCTAGTCTTAATAGGGCCAGTAAAGCATTTATAATAACACGGGCTGGTTCTTGGTTTTAATAAGACTCCCTGTTGTTTTTTTTTACGACTCCTTATAAGAGATATTTTCGATTATCTTACTTCTGGTGGTAAAGATGCCTATAAGAGGCACTTTTATATACATTTGTTTAGGCGTACGTCAAAGACACACTGTGTCTAAATATATAAACTAAATAGAGAATAGATCTGGTCTGTTACGCAAGTTTAAGAAAATTCTTTCGGGGTTGGAAGCAAAAAAGATTGTACCAACAGTCGCAGATGCGGTAGCGCTTCACAAGCGTCTCGTAAAGCCGCCGCATGTCATGATAATCGCCTACTGCAGCAGCCCAGACATTTCTGTCCCTTGATGCGCCTTCACGACCCCAAGCTCTACAGTATGTATTCCTGCCTCTTAATTTGCCACGCCATTGAATGTGAGGTGAAAGAAATTCAACACCGTGAAGGCAACACTCAAGTACTACGACGCTTGACTTAACCAGACAACACTAAATTGTTAGGTGTTTTTTCCAACAACTTGCTTACTTGCACTTACTGCTTGCAACCCGAAGAGCATTCTTGGCCGTTCTACATAGAAGATGTTTTACGATTTTAGCTTTGGGGACGGCCAGGTATAGTTAATGAAGCGCTTTTTTCTGTATTATAGAAAACATTTCTGACGGGCTACTATAACTGATCTAAATAAAGAGTTGATCAATTGACGTCAAATTGCAAAATTTTACTTTAACGAATTGTAGAAATAGGAAGTCAAAAGAAAAAAGACTTCATTATTTTTGGACTTGTTACCGAGGATATGCCATTAAAGTTCTCAAAATAAATACCGCTTTACTTTCGACAAAAAATGTAGATTTTACCGACAGTCAGGGTCAGTTACGACATACAGAAACATGAATCCCATAGAAATAAATAATAAATACGTACATAAATGCTATTCATTATATGCATTATAATATTTTAATAAAGAATCCTCTGCTCTACTTTGGACAGCAAAGGGGGTATGCGAAGCCACAGTTAGTTGTGGAATGATATATAGATATTATAGTAACTCTTCTGAATAATAAAATGTGACAAAGTTAAGTATAACATATGCACTTATTAAATATCAAAGATGCAGCTGGCTTGCTTATGCATGCATGCACGGAGTGCCTCTCTCCATTTTATTTTTATTTTTTCTTGGAGCAGGTAATCCCAAAAGGGGTTTGCACCCCCTTGCAGGGCGAGACACCAATATTAATAGCATTTTTAGTATAAAATAACCCAGAAAGCTTACGTTTTTTCTGTAAGCCAATTAGCTTAAAAAAATCACGAATTTTCTCGGTTACGTAACACTATACTTTAGTGGATTATAATTATATCAGCATTATCATAATAAATTCACGCACATGCATTTTTCGTGAAAAATGAATTATTTTTATGGGGTGAACGACCTTTGAAATTAGGGCGAGCGGTACTAGAAAGATTGAAAAGAACAATAGTTTAGACTTACGAAGCAACATACAATATGTGCTGCGCGCCGTGAACCAAACAAACCCGCGGGCAATAAAAGTTTCTCCTTGTTGCGTAAAATACTGGTAACTGGCAACGACAAGCGAACGTAAAGAAGCCGGTCGATGCCACCCGCCGAGCAGCGCCGTAACCTAAAACTGAAGAAAAGTAAAATTCTATATTTTTTATGATGCTACACGCTAGTGCTTTCGATCTATGTACGAAACGATGAACTGGATATTTAGTGCATGTAATTCTCGTCTCCTGATAAATACTGTAAATGACCCTGGGCACTGAAAAACTGGTACATGCAGTAGAATGCACAATAAGTCTGCTGAGCAATATACGAAAAGACACAGTGTACAGTAATTAGATATGTAGTGCTTCTGGGAAAAATACTCTATGCTGTAAATATTCCTGCATGTCGCCTGCGCATGTATATATGAAGGGCGCAACAACAAAGCAAAATCCACGCAAGACAGAATAAAGGAAAAATCCATCAATGTCCGCTAAAAATAATTATTGGCAGAAATTACAAGAAAAATCGCTGTTCGAGCCAAGGCGGATTAAGGATTGAAATAGATCCAGTCATCCAAATGATTGCTAACAGAAAATTCATCCTGTAGTTGGGGTTTTTATGCACGTCTTATATGTGACGTATCCATTATATATGCTGCTGCATTTCTGTGATACATTATTATTAATCAGCTCTAGCATTTCTCATGGCGTAAGGTTGATGACCTGGGAGAAAATACCTTTCAGTAACATTGCCGTCGACACGAGACTGTGATCCAAACTTAAACGAGCGTAGTCGATAACGAAGACACCCGACTATTACGCTCTTATTTTTGATTTTCTGAGAAGCAATCTCCCGAGAGCGAAATAGAAAACACTGATGCAAGCAATCTCTTACGTTGGGTTATTTAAAACAGATGTTCTGTGACAAATAAGGCAATTTCTTGAACTTCTTTCAAAATTAAAGCAGGTGACCTGTGCGCCGATGGAAAGAATCATTGCTAGAAATAAACTCTACCTCCTCCCCCATCCCTCTCTTCGAGAACTGCACACGCCCTATAATGTTTCAAGACATACTCGTATAAACGAGGTCACTGCAGCGCTGCGAAACTAATAAAAAAAAAGCAAATCCACCTAACACGTAAGCTTGCCAGCCTAAGAATGATGCTATACAGAAGAAAAGCATACCTTGACGTATGGCGGTAGGTGAATATACAACCACCAAATACAGCAAGCAAAAATTAATAAATAAATCAGCGACAGTAATGTGCTTCAAAAGATATTTCCCAAGATGGGAAAAGTCTAGTTGCTCGTTTCATGGACTTTTTCACATTACTTTTACTAACGCAGTCCGAGATAATTTACGTAACTGCCTATTATGTGAACAAAACACAAGTGGTTTAAATCTGCTAAACTACACGGGCCATACAGTACATGTGCAACACATATTCCGTTGAATCGTTTCAGTATGATTACGGTTGATCTGGTCAGAACAACTATTACTTATTCAAGTTATGTGTCTCCGAAAATCGAATGCTTGCACCCAAATGCAGAGCCAACAGCGCGCAATTTCTGCAATGCACGTAACCACTGACAGAAGTTGGTTGGTCCAATACTGTTTCTAGATAAATAATGGCCTAGATAGCGGCAAAAACATTTTATTATCAAATTAGATTAATTATATTCACAGCGTTGTATGCACGTTCTTCTGAAGAGAAAACAGCGAGATCAAAGTTTTTTTTGTGTTCTTACCTTGTTGCAACAAGACACACACGCTAAAGCAAATTCATTTTGTTGTCTCCCATTTGTCTTGGACAGCGCATAAATCCATTAAGCGCAAGAAAATCTCTGCACTATATCGCCTTACTGAAGCAGAGCCGCAATTGAAAGGTCGCGGGGAAAATTCGCCGTTAACTTGGCTTCAATTCGCCCTAGATCCGGCGAGCCTGCAAGAAGACACCAAGTATAAAAGTTCAGCTGTAGCACACATCGTCGAGCAAGGAAAAAAAACACGATTTTGGTTAAATGTGGTACCGAAAAATTGCGGTCAAGTCGATGAAGCGGGACATAAAAATACTCCAACGCAAAACACAGCGCGACTTCAAAGTGAAAAAACAAATTAATTAATTGCGCTTGCAAGAAAGAGCACCGCATGCAAGTGCATGCAAAGCAACATAAAGAGATAGGATACCTAATTCTTAAAATAGACACATGCGATAGAAAATAAAAGAGATAGAAAACCAGAAAGTTGAGTCAAATCGCGCAAGGCTGAAACTATACCAGATACGTGACAGGTAAATGAAAACCTATACGTCAAAAATTAAAATAGATAACAAACATAAAAGTCAAATGAAAAATTTCCACAATAAATTGGATAGGAAACTGAAAAAAGGTATATATAATTGTACACGGCAGAAACCAAAAACAGATACGTAACAGCCATATGAAAAGAGTTCGTTAGAAATTAAAACAAAATTAAACTAAAATTCCAATGAAAACGAGCAGGGCACAAAATAAAATAGGAAATTAAATTTAACAATAATTAAATCAAACGAAGAGATGCTTGAAAATGGGGTTATATCAATGAAAAGCTCGGGAAAATATCCATTATAAAATACAAGGGCAATGTACATATCAATCAACTCTTCTAAAACACTATCCTCATCCAGATTGTAAGACTCCACGACTATTTGCTACCAACTATTCGATGGTACTATACAATATAGCGTTACTATTATCATTTATGCTCCAACGTCAAACCATCAAACTTCTTCCAGAATCTATTATTTCCTTTTCAAACTTTCAATTGAACTTCAGAAAATTTTATTACGCCTGAACATAGCAGAGAAATGAAGGATGAGATCAATTAAGCAATCGAAAGTCATGTCACACAATATATGGTCTCAAATAAAAATACTACAGGTACTCTCTGGACATTTATGGCATAGTCTCCACTTCTTACTCTTAAACTATACATGCCATGCCATTAAGTGGAAGGCCGATATATAGTGTGCTCTTGTTATACTACAGGGGGGTTTGTCGTTAAGTGGAATGCCTGTAATGCTCATATATGTTACTACTACAAAAGTTTTTCCGTCTAGTTGAAAGCTGGTACTGTATGCAGGTGTTGCTAACTACCAGGCTTTGTCGTTAAGTATAGAAGGCCAATAAAAAAGCACTGCGATTTTTTTTGCTACTTAGCGTCTTGGGACATAGCCGAATGACACCTTCACCTTCAAGCATAATGCATGGCGACGTCTCTTACGCTAAGTGGTACAACAATGGCACTTCGGAGACCAATTAATTTGCATCTCTTCAGTCACACTGTACACAATGTATCTTGCTGTATTTAGTTCTCCAAGGACTTAGATATAAAATAACTTGTTAAGAGAAGCCAAAGGCTGAAAGTACTGTTCATGGGAATAAAAGCAGCATTTCTGAGACAAACTTTATGATGAATACCGATGAGACGGATCTAGATCTAAGTTTTTTTTCTGAAAGGCAATATGTGTTCTGTAATAAGTACAACCAACTTGACATGAAGCAACATTGCTTAATTAGTACCTCTTACCATGGGCACTAACGCAAGTTTGCCGTTCCCTCCTCGTTTGCAGTTGACGCACGAATATAAGCAGCGGTACAGTCAATGGCAGACGTGCGGTATGTGCATGCAATTGTATCTAATCCACATCTTTCACTGGACATTGGATAACAACATGACCTTCAACGAAACTAAATTCAAACTGTTACGATACGAGAAAAATTCCACCCTGACTGAATCTACGTCGTACACGACGAGAAATGGGAACAAAATCGAAAGAAAGCAAATTTTAAGGGACCTTGTGGTGAGAATGCACTATAACGCCAGTTTTTGAAGATCACGTGGTTCGAGTCGAGTTGTTGCTGTTATCATAGACAAGAAATGGAGCGGAAGGGTGCTTCGAAATTTCTCTTCACGAGAGGCAGACACAAAGCCTACCAAATGGAAACAACTGATACTGTCGAGGATAGAATACTGTGCACCTCTTTGGCTGTCGAGTAAACGGAAAGACCTAGAGCACCTCGAGGCTATCCAGAGATAGTTCACTGCTAAAATCCAAAGCATGCAAGAAGTAAACTATCACGAATGACTTGCTCACCTTCAAATATACTCAATTCAACGGAGATTCGATCATTTACATATGTTTGGAAAATTCTAGAAGTAATTACTGTCAATGTCAATGGGAGGATTTTGGCCACACACTCAGACCGCATTGGACACACTTGTGAAGAAGGAATTCCGATCAAAAATAGTGATGATGCAATAGCCACGAAGTATTTACCTATATAGTTTCGCGGTCCGAGGGGGGAGGTTGTTCAACAAAATGCCACATCACATTCGAAAAAAAAAAAAAATGCCACCGATACAGAGATTGTGAAATTTAAAAACCTAATGGACGCATTCTAACTGAAAGTGCCAGATAAACCAGCCGAAAGCGGCTACGTGCAATGTGGAGATAACTTGCTACTAGCCATTCCGCTGGTCACGGACTGCAGTATCACCTCTGCACAAGAGGGGCGGCGTGAATAAAGTCACCTGGACCTCACCCGAAGAATCATTAAGATATCAAGGTAAGGTAACAGTTTTGCTGCCACTTTTTGGTGGAAGATAACCAAAACAGCGAACATCGCCCTCTTGCTAGTTCGCTATAGTTGCCATTTTCTGACGAGTAAGCAAAGTAATGGAGACAAATGTCTTGCTAATTACTATTTGTGACGAATAACCAAGGTGATAAATACTTTTTAAAACCCATTTTATTTGACAAACAGTAAACAGCACTAGCTGCACAATCGGCAACATTCGTTCCAGCGTAGCTTTGGGACAGGAAGAGCGCACATAGCGTAAAAATTGCTTGAGTTCTCGTGAGTGAGTGTCAGCCAGATGATGTCAAGCTTCATATTAAATCAGGCCGACAACGTGAGTACCATCGCAAGCAAGCTAATAAGTCAACAATGATGCAGCGAATTAGTCACGTCCAGGTAACGCAAGTGTCAAAAACTACCAACCCTTTCTGATACGCTGCCAGTATAAAGGGACTTCAAACAACTGAAGTTTATTGCTGACATATGCGTCACCTTAGGAATAATTATAATCACCCAAACCTTGGAGAGATATCTGAAAACTAGGCAGTGCGACAAGCGAAAATCTGAACACTGCGCTTCACGTTTTAGCGGATTTTCGCACGACGTTTTGGAATGTCATTGAAGCCGAGGTTCACGTGATATCGAACGGAAAGGTATATCCTAGTCTTAAGGTTGTGCACATTTTGGGCTCCTAATCTGCGTTCATTTTATTACTACCCTACTTTTACATAATTCGAAAAATAAAATCCTCAACGAAAGTAAAAGAGACGATCCAATAAATGTTTCAAAGTTAAAGTTTAAATTGGAGATGGCAAAGCTGCAACAGGAACGTAATATTCTAATAGAGTACCATGCGGGGGCGAAGCTGTTCGACAAAATGCTCTAGCCTTTTTCAAATGCTACTAATAGTGAAGCTATTAAATTCGAACTTTACCTAATTCATGCCTACTTTCAGGGCCAGATCAATCAGCCGTAAGCGGTTACGTGCACTGTGCGGACTCTGCCGCTTGTCACGAATTTGAGCAGTTAGTTTTCCCACACGTGCGCGGTCACTGCGGTGGCATTCATAACACCACCTAGACCTCAGCCAAAATCACATAAAATATGGAAAACTTATTTATGGACTACTCTAATGTTGCAGCATTTAGAACAGAATTACTCTATTCAGTAGAGAAATATTATTTTTCCTTGCATTTTGTCTGCTGAGTCCATTAGAATACAGTTTGCATTAAATCCGAACTGATGAGGGTCAATAGCATTGGTAGCTTTTTCGCATTTATGTCTATTCTAAGGGCCAATACTATCGGATATTTTGGCACACTAGTGTTGAGTCTGAGGGTCAACAGTATCGGTCATTTCACACATTAACGTAAATTCTCAGGGTCAACATTATCGGTAATTGCCACATGTTAATGCTAATTCAGAGGGCTAACAGTATGGATATCTTTCGCATACCAACATCAGTTCTGAGAGACAACATTATCGGCAAATTTCATACACAACAGCGCGCGCACACAGGACTCACAACCAACATTTCTCGCATGACTCGCCCGGGCCCAGGCGACAGCCGTACGTGTGCCAAACTCATCGCCCCAAAAGAAGCAGCAATGCTGACCAAGGCGCCGAAATAGCGACCGTAATTCTAATTCTGAAAAGCTGCTGACGAGTTTGTTGACAGAAAATGAGGGAATGAAGGGTGGAACGAAACCAGATCGAGGACGCTTTCGGTGCAGAAATGCTGCAATTGAAACAACGTGATTCATTCACCTCTTGAATTAAGAAAAATATATATAGCTTTGGTAGTATTAAATTTTTAGCAAAGAGAACGTAGATTTAATGGGGGAAGCCAGCTGTATGGAGGGCTAAACAGACACGGAACTGTTACTGAAGCTGCTAGTGAAGCAGAATATGGCATCTTCGAACTTTACAATATCAAATTATTTTTCTTCTCGATCAATCGAAAACAACAATTAGCTAACATGAGAACTATGTCTACTACGATTCTAGAATAAAAACAGGTACTGCTCTGGTCATGGGTCATAATATCGATACCGAGGAGATGCGAAGGCGACGGGTAAATAAGTAAAATTTTTCGTTCTTCAGGTTCTCACTGCAGTCACTTCGTCGCGTGTGACCTCCGCCAAAGACCTTGAATGGCGCGGGCCAATCAAGCGCAGGTAGGTGACTAGGGCGAAAAGATCCGTTCGTCGTCCTGATGAGTCAAGCATTATGTGAGTGCTTCGCAAATGTTCTTGCAGCAAAATATTAGAGAGATAAAACATGCATTACACGGGGGAAAATATACATTACTGTATTAGCATGCTTTTTAGGTACAACATCTCCTGAGGAGCTGTTGCTGACCCCGTAACAGCGTCTTTACTCATGCACGGTGCCCACAAAATAATTTTTTTCTTCTTTCTGCGCAGTCACATTTAATAATTGTCTATGATATTAAACGAACTCTTTTCCATCATTTGTTCTAAATTAGCAGCTTGTACTTTAGTGATACGCATTGTGCTCCATGAATCTGCAGCTTACAATTTTGCGATAAGAATGGTTCTCTATGGATATGCAAAGTCCATTAAGGGCATCTCATTTGTTGTATAATCCTAGGTGCACTTTGAACATAAGCAAGCCAAAGGCGAGTCAGCACGTAAACTCTCAAATGTGTTGTACGGTACAGTGGAACTCCTCAGGTAGAGACTTCGGTAACGGATA
>LQNS02278082.1:8586295-8613256 GCA_001587735.2 Parhyale hawaiensis | reverse complement strand
ACAAAGAATCCAACTTGCTGGTTGGACGATGCCCAACGGAACATCCTCTATCCCGTCTCCTACACTTCAGCTGCAGACCGTAAAGCTTTTAACCAAATTTGCAAAAAAAATCAAGTTTTTCCTCAGGTTCAAGCGCTGGCATTTCGTCGCCCCATGGCATCTGTAAGTTTTTTGTTTACCAGCGACGCGACCAGCGTGAAACATGCGCCGTAGTGAGTCAAGTGAGCTTTTCGACGCGTATATCCCCACCAAGCTTTCCAACCTGGGCTCGTTGTAGCCAGCTGCGTGACGGATGAGCTTAGAGACACATAGCTATCTCCGCTTAATGAAGCTATTCACTGTTAAGTCCTCAACACTGTAACATATAGTCTATTTGGTAAGGAATTTGGTGATGAAAACGTGTAGACATCAAACGGTTCTCCAAATCTAGCAGTATTGCGAGAAATGTTTTGACAAAAAACTGCACCTACCAAAGACCATCTGTAATGAAAACCGTTGTTGTGGTAATATTCAGCATTATCATTGGAGTAAATATAATCTGGAGCGCGCACGCCTGCTAAATCCCATTCAAGCCAGGGTGTTTAATTGCCACAGCTTCTGAAGCGTGAAGTCAACGGGTGGGGGCTAGATCAAGCTCTTGCTGTTCCTTAATTGTTTTGCCGCACATATTGTCCACACGTACTAAATTTAGATTTTAAAATTCTTTAGTAGACTGGACGAATATAGCACTTAGTATCTAATTTAAAAACCGCCATACGTTTTCTTCCCATCTTGAACGGTAATACTTCACACGCAAGATTCGCGAGCTAGCTTGTGCTTCAATGAGTGGCTAATATGATGCAGGCCATTTAAATATACTGGAGAAATGGCTGTCAGCTAGCCACTCAAACAGGTTGGCTTCCGAAGTTGAGGTATTGGGGGGTGCAAGAGATCCAGTCAATTCCTACAGTAGCCGCTCCCAGCGACGTTGGCTTCGAGCAGCTCCAGTTACCTTTCCTCTGAGTTATTTTCTGTCCTTTTTCTATTACGCCCGAAGCACTTGCAAAGACTGCCTTTATAACCACCTTATCCGTATCTGGGATATGACTTAGAATTTAGGCAGCCAACGAAAGAAAGTAGACAGTATTGCATTGCCTCGAATAAATTCATAGATCGAGTAACAGATGGTACCTAATGCTGAGAACACACTATGCCATCACACGCCCAACTTTACGACCGGATGCTCAACTCACACAGCATCCCGACTTACAGTGAAAGTTAATAGCAACGATGCACATGAAAAGAATATACTTCACCTGATCGATATGTGAGTTGAGCAACCGCTCATAGTGTGATTCCATAGAGTAGTCCCGGCGCAGGGCACATACCGTATCAAAGACGCATTTAATATCTATAAACTTCTAAGCGGTGAGGCGGTTTTTTTTTTGCCTAAATAGCAACAGCTGCATCAAACTCTCTTTCTAATAAGCTGAACGTTAAGTAACCAGGAGCACTGTATTCTCCACAACATGACTGTGACCTCAGCTGAAAAATGAACAGACTTCAATAAAAAATTGTTTTCCGTAATTTTTGACCGTAGAATACATTAGTCTTACAATACAATAAATTGCTACCTGTCCATCGACACGTACGTTTATCTGTTATATCAGGAAAATGATTTAAAATAAACAGCAACGTCGATGAACTTACTGAACTGAGAATATGCATCATATATAACTCAAGGAAGTTCTTGGTTTGGTGCAAAACAGTTCACTGTAAAATTAGCACGAACTTTCTGGCACCTGATAAATAAGCGTTATCTTAACCTTGCATTAGTGGAAGCTATACTCACATATTTCAAATTTTTCATTACAGGTTTTACTGACCGTTAAGTAAAGCCTGGAATCAAAGGAAAGTACGTATACAATAGGTACTTTCGGTCGCGCGGGACGCAGTGTTTGCGAGATTATCAACGCCATTGGGTACGCCAACTCTTCTGTCCGTCGCACTTTGGATACAATTAGGATGTGGCCATGTGGGGAATGTCAAGGAAGCAGCTCACAGGCTCCGAAGTGATTGTGATTGAAAGCGTTCCTCTAGTTTTCTGGCACGATTGAAATGGTCAATCAGCGTGGAACCATCACAGTCCAAGAGCACGTTTATTGAAACCATAGGAGTTAGTCAATACAGAGAAGTCTCAAAAACGGTAAATTTATACCTGCCTTTATTGAGGTAAACCTAAAGATAGCCAGATTATACGTACCGTTTAAAAGGCAAATATAAACTTACCGTAACAAGGATTTCTCTGTATGAAGCATGACCGCATTGAGGGCGGTGCGTTATGACCTATAGAGATGATGCCCTTTGTAAGAAAGCAAAGGAATATCCTGACTGTTTTTTTTTTTTGAAGGACAATCCGGACCGAGAGATTCTTGATGTTCCAGAACCAGTTGAAGAATCTTATCTCAATGTCAGGTTTTTCTAGACAGAAAGAAGTTCATAGTGGACAAAGTACTCGACAATATTATAGGGCTATCGCGTGCAAGTCCCATCGGTGATGCAAAATAATAATAATAATAAAATTGCTGCTGTCCTGGTTTTTGGAGCTCTTGCCCGTGATCCATCACCCTCCAGTTTAGTTAATAATAATATCATTATCATTATAGTGGGATGGGTTACTAGCGCCGCAGGGTTTTCATAATAAATGGGTTTGTTCTTTCATGAGGCCGGGCCACAAAACAACTCTATCAAAAGTTTGGGAATTTTAAATTAAGTACTAATGTCGTGGATGAGGACGACGTATTACGATCCTAACTAAGTCGTGTTTATGTAAGACTGCGCACTTGTCCATTCAACGGAAGTTGTACAAGAACGCGAGATAAAAATAAGTTGCCTCTCTTTGTGCCAAAAAAGGTGGGGACTTTAAGCTCACTATACTTTAAACTTTTGTGATTATTGGTTGTTAGGATTAGTTAAGGAAGTGTGCAATATGAAACCTTTCTATATAATATAAGCTTATTTCAGTCTTTGATCGGGTGAGCATGGTACTCCATAAAACCAGACGGAGCGATAAGAGCACATGCCTCATTTCGTCAGTAATTGAGTTCATTATTGATTCAAAAGGAGGCTAAATTGAGTGACTAGACAGTTCGTGTAATTAATAAGGCCGAAGTTTGGGTTTCCAATTTCTTTGTTAACTCAATTTTTTCCCGTTTAATTATTTGAAAAGTGTCCCAGTTCATCTGTTCAACCCAGAATATCTCATAGCTGAAAACTCCACCTCTGTCCTTAATCCAATAAAAATATCGGATGAGAAAAAATTAGTGCCGTCGCAATACCCTATTCATTTAAATAAAAAAAACACTTAAACTTCTAAATCTGATTTCATCACGATAACCCACGGTATTCCTTTTAATATCAGTGAGTTGAACTTCTAGTCTTTAGAAGAGAAAGAGGCGTGCGCCAGCGAAGTGGTGACTTCCGTACAACATTAATAGATTGCGCCAGACAATTTAGCGCCGTAGAGCCAATAGCTCGGCAGCGGCTAATAATAGTCGGTAAGTTGAATTTGGCGGCGACCGCTGCCGCTGCTGCTGCACTTCGTGCCAAGTGAAGTGAGCGGCCATGTGGCGGCTTCCGTTTCTGCATGACATTGGGATCAGCGATCCCATGACGTAATTTCTTTCATGTACGTATTGGCGAGAACTTTAGACTTTAGCACGGAGAGACGTACTCGCTACTTTCAAAAAGGTCGAGCTTTCTGTATTGGTGAGTTGGCCGAAACTATCATACGGTTGTTTTCGTCGACATCAAACGACAAACGTATCAAATCAGTTACAATGTTCAGTCTTTTTTTCATGTGCTGTCAACCTGTCACTAGGCACTGACAGGACAGGTGAATGTGATAGCAAGCAGCAAATTGTAAATGGCGAGATCAACTTCATCTTTAAGAACTTAATATTCGATACAGATTCGAAGGAAATTTTGACCAACCGATGACAATTCCAATCGAGTATGTTACCACTCACACGCGTCCGCTGCAATCCAAAGAGATTGGGAAAGAAGAAGGCAGGGACGTGGGGTGTGAATACGCGCATAAAAGCGAAAAGAACTTGGGGGTTAGGTGAGGCTAAGGTAGCATCCACTACGTCCAACCTAGTTCACCAAACTGCAATGACATACAATAGTACGAAAATTGGGCGGGGGACTCCGTTATGTAAGATTTCAATTTCTTCGAAAGCTCGACAATAATGATGCTCCTGAAGCTAAAATGCTCTTCAAACGCGACAGAACTCCGCATACATCAAAAAGAGTCCAAACCTGGTGCAAATACAAATTTACCTTCCTTCATCAACAAAAATTTGTCGTCCCCATCCTCCCCTGATCTGTACGCAATGGACTACTCAATATGGTTCATCCTTGAGGCAAAGGTCTGTTTAAAATCACACAAATATATGTCCACTCTGAAACGGGCACTAATTCCAGCAGGGGATGAAATAAGCCAAAGTGTGGTGCACTGTCTGCCTCAGTTACTTCTTGTTTGAAGCGTCTACCGGCCGCAGTAAAGGCTGAAGGACTCGTTCAGTAGGATGCCAGTAACTTGTAACCAGTTTGGAAATATATGGGAAAAGTACGTAATTTCTTATTATCTCTAACGAAAGCAACAAACTTTCTTCGATGCAAAACATAGTCTCCCACCTTACGTATGATCTTGAACGACTAGAACGGCGAAATTAGCTACATAGACTCATACTGACTCGCCACTTAAAGAAGGTTTGCAGTGCTGAATACTGCTGTCATCTATTTCATAAACAAGCTCGTCACAACAGCTGGCAAAGCACCGAGTTATTCAATCCGTTAAGTGATGCAGGGGCAGAAGGGACACAAATACGGGACAATGGGACGCCGCGCAGGGAGGGAGAAGGGCACACCCAAGGCACGCGGCCCGACGGTCATGAAAATTGTTGGCACAGGCTCCCAACCTACACACGCGCGCGAGGCTGAGGGCACGCTAGTGAGAGGCGGGGTAGCAGTCGCAGATCCGAGGATATGCGCCATGCCATCGCTGGTGCGCTCCCAGCTCCCATTACCTACGGCACGAACTGGCCATCGATACGCGACCAGAGGCGGGCAGAGGTCGGGAGATGCCCGAGGCCAATCCCTCGGATATGATACCGCAAACTCACATAGGCCTATAAGCTAGAAGAGATTAGCTTAGATAGGGCGCGTCCGATTGGAGGGTGATAAGATATTAAGACTCAATAGGAATAAAAACGTTCCCAACCTATCGTCCTTTATCTGATATTAAGACTTTGACGCTTGACTTCTGGGAAACTTCAAAAAGGTGCTCTGGCTTGGACCATTTGAATTGAGTTTCAGGCTTCGACCCTTAATCGGTTACACTCGAAATTTCCAAAACTTAAGCCTCCTCACCATAACTGCGTTGCTTTTATTACTTGCAACACGATTCAAAGAGGCACAGCTCACGCTACCGGGTAAAGTTCAGGATAAGTCCGTCTTCGAAATGTGACAGGGTGGGGCATGAATACTGTTACAAAATAAAACTCAGATTCATCCTAATAAAAATAATACATTTAGTAGTCCAATTACAGAAAATGATTAGCAAATACTGAAGAAACAATATGGTATGAGTATTATTCAAAATGTTTCCGTCGAGCCTTCACTACACTACGAAGTCTTTTAGGGAAATCATCTATAGCGACACGCACAACATCTGAGGGTATTTTCCCCCAGCATCTGCCCAATTTTATCTTTAAAGCTTCAATATTTTGGCAAGAAGCAAAGCAGGCTCCACTCTTCAGGAGTTACCGCACAAAGATCAGGTGATGCGGGCGTCCATTCTTCTTTGCTAATCCCAGAGGGAGATTTCCACTTGTTTTTGTCCCTCAAAGGGGTCATGATTAACAAGGAGCGTTACATTGAGAACATTCTTAAAGGTGCGCTGATCCCGTGGTATAATTCTGTGTGCGGCGATGAAGTTTGGACTCTGCAACAAGATGGGGCAACAAGCTAAACTGCTCGAGTAACAGGGCAGCGGTGTAGACACCACTGTCTGTCCTGGATTAGCAAAAAAAAAAAAAAAAAAATGGACTCCCTCATCACCTGATCTTAACGCTCTTGATTATTCTTTGTATTGACTCCTGGAGAGTGATGCCTTCTGTACTCCTTGCCGAAGTATTGAAGCTTTAAAGATAAAATTGAGCAGATGCTGAGAGAAAACACCAATAGATGTCGTGCGTGCTTTCATAGATGATTTCCCATCAAGACGTCGTAGTGCAGTGAAGGCTCGAGGGAAACATTTTGAATAATACTTATACCATATTGTTCCTTCAGTATTTGCTAATCATTTTCTGTAATTGGACTAGTAAATAATTTTTTCTGCTGGGATAAAGATGAGTTTGATTTTGTAACAGTATTTATGCCCCACCCTGTACAACTGCCGGCCAAACCGAGTGTTCCTATTGCTGGCAACAGACGAACCAACATGTCCATTTCCAGAGAGGAGCCATGGACCAGGATTCGGCTCGCTCAGAGCTACTGGTATGCCAAGAGAAGCGAAAACGTACACACGGACGTATAACAGAATACCGCAGCCAACGGGCCGACGGCGCAAAAAAGATCAGCTGCAGCTGATGGGTTGAAGTACGGCAGAATAGTTTTATCTTACGAGAGGAAGTTATGTCGAAAATGCCCATATAGGACATAAACCACACATTTTATTACAGGTATGGAAAAAAATGAGCGAAGCTGGAAGCCATTTTTATAGGCGAAGATATCTGAGCCACTGTTCCTAGCCCCCCTCCCCCTGCTCTTCCTGCACGCCACAATAAATAAAACTCCTCGTCAATTAAAAAATTCCGTAAGGTCTTTGTTGCTAGCTCCACAACCAATCGGTCAGCCTGTTGTTTGTCTTGTAAGGCATGGGTGACATCCTAAGGACGTCCATGTTGATATCTATTCCATTTCATGTTTCTCCTATGCGAAGTACCTAGTAGTAGTATTAGAAGATTTAAGCCTTCCTAAATAAGTACTAAGCTCTTCTAAAAGACGAAAAGGAATGGACAAATAGCATGTCGATAGAAAAACGGGGAACCCATGCATGAAGGTGTTCCCACACAGGCTCAACGCTCATGGGAACAGCAAGTCAGGAAAAAGCCCTATGAGAAGTTTCCACGCGGTTCGTCTGCTGCTGACGATGGCCACTTGTGATCAAGGTTATACCTAACAACTTACTTGCTTGCCTCACTACCTCGCTGACTGCTTTCTGTGAGTTATGAGTAATGATATCCATGAATGTTTGATTTAGTGTGCTATGTTTCGTGCGGTGTGGCGCTGCGAGTGGCTTCTGGCACAGATACTCAAATTGCGGTCCGTAACTTCTACAATCGAATGTCGGAAGTCCAGACAACACAAAACAACACACAGGGCTGTTGGTAATGCCGGGGACACATGTGCATTTCTACTCCCAACTGGTTGCTCGGATGTGCAGCTCGCGAGCCGTTTCGATACATACTTAAAAATCGGTAGCATAGATACCGTGGCACAAATGACGCCCGAGTCTCGCATCAAGTTATCCGTGTAAACGCCTAGTGCGTCCCTAGGATAACGCTAGGGTACACTAGGCATTTACACAGACAACTTGATGCAAGGATGCGAGACTCGGACGCACAGCATCTACAGAAGATAGTTGTGTCAAATTTGAGAGTATGCGCTACGCCTCTAAATTTTCAGGTTAGTGACGTCAAAATTACGTCACGCCACTGTGGAAATATCAAAGATTCCTCGCTGCAAGAGTGGCGTGACGCAATTGTGACGTCACAAACCTGAAAATTAAGGGGCGTAGCGCATACACTCAAATTTGACACAACTATCTTCTGTAAATGAACTGTGCTCGGACGTCAGTTGTGCCATAGGTTCTATGCTACTGATTTTAACTATTTCGCTACGGAAACTTCGCTCTTTTATGAGGTTCTAGAAGAGGCTCATAGAAGACACTCTAATTGTAGTCACTTGAGCTCACCTACAGTTTAGTTCAGTCGTAGATAAAATATCACTGCCTTCAGACAGGTTGTTGAACATGTTATTCGAATTTCCACAGCAGGAAACATTGCACTGGCTTTAATGATCAAAACTTCGCTGCGGGACACATACATCCCGTCAGCATCGCAACGGCGCACGTGCCGCACATTCGAGCAACCAGTTGGGCGTAGAAATGCATATGTATCCCCAACATTAGAGGGACACGGTCACGGCTACCAGTAGTTTCGGGAGTGAATCGGGAGGTCTGTAAAATAGTTATTTGTCAGACGAACATGTACGACCGCACACACTGTCCAAAATAAAATTTGGAACAATCGATAAGAACACGCATTAATTCCAAAGCGACAAACGATATGGAAATCTATAATAGAATTAATCACTGCACTCACTCTCTAATTTTTAAGGGACACACAATCATATAAGGTCCAGCTACAATCTAAATCAGTGGGGACACTTAATCAACTACTTATAGTATAAACGTAGTTCAGTTATAGCTATTTGGCTACGCAATACCTATGTAGGGGACGCGCCATTACTGTTAATCCAATACTATGGGGGCACGCAAACCAAGTCAATGTCTCAAATTCTATCAAAGAGCAACACTTGACAATTATACGAAGTAGTTTAAGCCTCCGTTTCCACAGCGAAGGCGATCTCACAGAGGAAGAATAAAAAAAAGGGACATACAGCACTCAACAAGCGACAACAGGTATGGAGGCGGTACCGTATATGGTATCAGTCAGTAGTCTCACACCTACGTTAAACGTACAAGAGATCTTTTTTCAAAACTAAGGTTATAAAAATATATTTTTTTAATGTCAGCCAGGTAGGTAGGTATGACACACTTTGCACATACGGTATTTCTAGTTCCATAACACTTGATCGACTTCACTGTGCAAATACTTTGTCCTAGCGTTGAATTAAAACGCTGTACAAACTCAGTAAAGGTAAAGTCAACTTAGACCGCACCCTCAACTGGGAAATCCACATGCACTGGTTGTGCTGCGGATATAGGCCTAGTGGCCCCAGAGGAGTAAGTGCGGCTGCAGTCGATCACGGGGCTTCTAAACTATGGCGCCAATTTGACGGAAGGTTCAAGTGACCTGCGCGACCTCCCCCCCCCTCATCTCTGAGGAAGGCAAGTTCCGTCACGGCTTAGTGCATGCACACAACTGTCGAGTCATCACACCTAGATCAGGAAGGAGCCCGCGTGCCTGGGTTGGCCTCGAACGAGCGACACGAGGTGTCTAGAGCTGCGAATGTAACCGTGCTGGAGGTGAGGCAGTGTTACTGCGCACAAGTTTGCATTTACTCGAAGATACAAAGATCCTCGAACGCAATTTCGGGTCTGCCATTTTTACAATCTTTCTTGAATGCTTCTACTACCAGGAAGTTGCTCCATTGCTCTTGACCTTGCCCATACTCTGTGATCTGAAGATCGGTGAGCGCTGAGACCTGTGGCGGCACGTAGGGTTACTGAGTGGAAAATTTGAGAGGTCGGAGTTAGATAGCCGCTAGTAGACGGACAAACAGGCAGTTGGTCCGGCCGTCTATGAGCTACTGCCATGATGTGAAAATCATTCAGGTTTGGAAACGAGCTTGTCTCAGGAGTTTGAGGAAAATGGGGCTATATTGTGAAGTCAGTTTTGTGCTCTAAGGAGTCTGCTTAAAACGCTGGCCCGTAGCAGAATTTTCGCAGCCCCATAAATATTGTACACAAGCTTCTGGGGCGGACACAAAATTGTGTTAAGAGACCTAACTTGAGAGTCGAATCTGATCTATCCGACTCCGCAACCGTTGGCTCAAGCTCAGCGTATTGCTCGCCTTCTTTATACCTTTAACAACGCTCCACCATACTCTGCAACCTGGAGTATTATACGCTGTGTTAGCTTCGTGACAAAGTAGCTATATCTGAGTAACATTAGACGTCTCCGGTTCGAATACTAGCCCCACACTGTCTATCGTAACATCTATTAACGGAAACGCGACCTAGCGCGATGCTTCCGTCATAATAAGTCCAGGTGTAATAGAGACCAAAACTTGGGAAAGGGAAATGAGTGAAATTCATAAGAATGTGTCGCCACATATCCATGTGTCGACACGCTTGTATTTGAATAATCGCTCAAATATAGCAACAAAAATAAAACATTCGAACATACAATGACAGGTCAAATTAACAAAGTAGTCTAAATAATGAAACACACAACACACAGAGGCCTAGTAAATTTGCTTCTACAAGCATAGCAAAACAAGTCAAAACCGCTGCGGTTGGTACTATTCTGCTACCATAATTGCTATTCATATCAATAATATTATTGTTAATACTATTATTAACGCATTATATTTATAATTACACTTTTCATAGGAACGTAAGTAGCTACAGTTATGAAAAATAATTCTCATCACTACGGCGATAACTAACATACAGTTTGGAGACAGTAGTCAAATGGTCAAAGGAATAGTAAAGAATCAGTGAACCATGAATAGAATTAAAAAGAGAGACAGAAAATGCATCTATTTGGTTTGAAGGTCACCCCAAGTTATATTAACGTAGCTACCTATCATATTACGGTCTAATACAAATGACACCGATGAACTACCCTTAGCCGTTCATATCAGTTCAGAATCTTGACGGGGAAAAAGTACTAATTTGCACGGGCACAATCCTAATAGGGCACGTGGTAAGCTTCAAGACAATAATCATCATTATTATTATCACCATCATCGCGAACTTAAATAACTCCTAGGTAAACTAGTCTGTGTTATTTTACTACAAGGATTCTTCGACCCATTTGTGCTTTTTAGGGAATAAGCTTAGTAGAGTTGAAATACCGTTATTACCACTCTCGTTATTAAATACCATACCGTGCTATAGTATACTGAGTGGTTTAGGCCTCCGTTTCCGCAGCAAAGGCGATTTCACAGAGGCAGAAAAACGGGAAATGCAGCACGTCGATCGAATTATTATTATTATTATATTGGTATTGTCCCGCTATTTCCAAATTGGAGACGATCAATAGCGATCTAAGATGGAGGATTTACTCGGCTATATGGCCGGAACCGCAACGTTATGGGATAGTAGGGTCTTACTCTATAGTAAATTTAATGGTAGAAGTAATGTCGATAGAAACGTAGAACCCATACACGAAGGTGTTTTTCCCACACACAGGATCAAAGCCGTGCATCTGACGAAACTAATACCAAGCTGAAGAATGACCTTCTGTAATTTTTGCTGCCAGACGGACGACAACACTAGAGGTCTTCAAAAGGTTTAGTCAATAAACTACGCGATGTGACGAGTTCAATGCGAACGAATAAGCTCCCGACATTTATAAGACAACACTGGAATTAAATCAGCACGCAGTATTATATAGACTTAGTGGTGGTGGTAGAGGATAGATTAAGGTGCTAGCGCTATGCTACGCGCGGCTTATTGAGACTAGATGAATGCATGCACATGCGGTGACATAGGCTACAAATGCTGATATTAAACATCATACACAAATACAAAAGAACAGCTGCGGTTAAGCACAGTAAGTTGTACAATACTTGTATACGAACCCATTTATACCAAAAAATAACTGTAGCTCGTTCGACTAATACTTCATTTGGCGACATAAACTGAGGACGGTGGGAGATATGCGTTAATACTCGGGAAAGACAGCACAGCACATCAAGAGGGGTAGTAACAGTAAAGAGTTCCGACGGCTAATTTTATATTCTAAACCAAAAATGAGCCCATTCTGATGCTACGGGTTTGTTACAACGTGCTGCTGCAGGAGTTCCTTTAATTTATTCAAATGAAGTCCACCTCAACATAACTGCCATTAAATCTGATGAAAAAACACTATGGTCCAAAGAATTGAAGGTTAATTGAAAACCCCATAAACCAAAAAACCAAAGTCTTAAAAGTAAGAATCGCCTTGTTTTTTCGAAATTCATAAACGATAACAGCAAGCAGTAACACAAATGAAGCAGTGCCCCGACTAGGCACGCGAGCCATGATATGTGCGTCCTTCTACTACACAATAATACATTTGGTTTTCAGATACAACATCTACAATTAGGAGTTCTTAAAGATAGCGCACTTAATGACGGGCTCGATGTGTGAGGCGAAGCCAGATTAGATATCAACCCTATCAAAATTTGGGGCAGCCGCAGCGCCACGCAGCAGAAGTTGAATTGCCATTTTAGCTTCTGCGGCGGCCCTCAGTTTTGATAGGGAACGAGCGATCGGCCATACTCAACAACATGGGGGCCTAAGAGTGGTGCAACTTTGGTCCTAGTCACAAAAAAAGCCAAATTGTGCCAGATCTAGAGGAAAAATTCCCACATACTTTACGACCCGGGAACCCATGCGCGCCACGACCAGTGGTGGTAGTCATAAGTAGTGGTCCGAGTGTTCCAGATCTCAATGAACTCTAGACCTGGACGTATAGGAACGTACAAAGTACAGTTTCGAGAAGGAGTACCGATATCGCGGAGGCTCAAGAGTTGACCACTTCTCTACACTGATCTTGAGGTCTCTCTACACCTTAGTCTTTGGAAGGTGTTCGACCATTTATTCAACCGTCCAAATCTTTTGTAGCGGCGTAGTAAATACAGCTGAGTGTACGCCACAAAAAGTTTTGAAATGTTAGCAGTCAATTCAGTTTCCTCTGGAAGTGTCACTAGATAAGTTACGGATGTCTCTTCACATCTGGAGTGAAATAAACCTGAGAAAATAGTGTAATATTCAGCTGCTTCCACGGGACAGTAATACACATTCGGATTAGATGAGTAAACACTTTCAAAAGACTAACGTATAGATTGGCCCTCAGCATCATTAATGGAGCAATTTTAACCTTCGAAATATGTATTGCTACATTGTTATTATTATAATGAGGGTTTTCCCGCCGTATCAGAAACGAAGACTATATAACAGCGATCCAATTTTATATAATATAGTTTAGTAGTTGAGTCGAACTCAGATGAGCTCTTTTAGTACAATCTCGGCCAGGTGCACTATGTCTGGCAGGAAATAAGGCGCGAGCATTTCTAACCCTACACTGCTCGGCCGAACGTAATCGCTCAGCCCAGCGGCGCAGGGAAAGAGACGAAAAACGAAAAGAGAAGAAGACAGAAGAAAGCGAACACTCGTGCGGGGGATCCCTTCCGTGGCCCCCCACACGGGAACAGATAGGAGTCCCATGGGATGGGTCGCTTACCACCATTCGGCGGCCCACCTCGCGGAACAGAAGGGGAAATATAGAGGACCTAACTAACTTTACAAAATAAACCTTCTCAGCAGGAATTGCGGCCAGACGCTACATCTCCTGCGGAGAAGGCACTCGGGACCCTTGGGTGCGTGATGCCCAAACATATTGTGGGCGGGGAAAGGGCCAGCCACAATATGCCCCTGAGGGCTGTATTGCTACATGAATGAATAAGACTGAAGAGGAAAAATATAAAACTGTAGCAGTTATAACACTGCATTCGTGCCCTAAGCTACAATTGCAATGGTCATCACTTTGGGTGTTTTGAGAATGCGGCTGAAGGGGAAGAGAGGCAAGTAAGAGGTAATAAGGGCTATGAAACAATGCTGCAGAAAGGCAGAACTATAAAGCACAGGAGGCAAAAACTACTGCTAGAAGCGTATAGAGTATACAAGAGGCAGTTTTGACACATTATTCCTACGACGTTCCTGATAAAGACATCTCGATAAATACTGCGCAATATTTACCTACTATACATCCCTCAACCAACAGAATTTTATGTAAATCGAGGAAAGAAGAAATATTTTGCACACTATCTCCCTTACTTACCAAGAAATTTCAACATTGACTTCCTCCCACACACAAAATAGTTAAATAAATGTATGCATAGTGGCAAGACTGTGATACGTTGCAAGAACATCAATTGAAAAGCGCTGAATATTTTGCAGTGAAATTTCCGGCTATTGCGTTTCCTTAAAAGGCTTGCCCGAGCGGCCATTCTTTTCTTTTGGCGGCAAAAAGTTTACCATTCTTCAATATGAGCAAGTGGATTGGCTACTCCAACAGGTGAACAATGTCTCATAACGACAAAAAAAAAAAAAAAAGCTCAACACTAAACAACCACCCACAATAACAACATATTATATATGAGATGATAGGCAGCCCTCAGACATACAGGTGGCAACAAAAGTGATTCCAATACGGCAACGGCAGAAACCATTATTGGCACGAGTGTGAATACGGAAGGAAGTAAAGTGGGCATGAAAGAAAGCTGTCCAGAAAGCCAAGCTAGGGCTACTCGTGAGGTAACTTACGAAATCTTCCAGTAGACGCGACACCCTATAACATAGGATGGCCGAACCTAACTTATTTAACTCTACGTATGGGTTACAATAACGCTATAAATGAGCATAGACCACACGATACTCGACTGCCCACCCAAATTCAAGTGGGGCTGATGGCAAATTGATTAAATTTTGACCAAATATGTTCCAGTCAACATAGCGACCTCAAACAAGAAGTAAACTGTTCTCGGAGATGCGAGAAATGAGTTTATCAACAAGAAACACAAATCCGTAGCTAGATATCAACTCTGGACGTCGATAATTGCATCTTAGGGTACCAAAATGACCTAAAAATAGATATATTTTGCAATATACCATAGGCCAACGCTAATGATTGCGTGCTTCTTTCTAATAGATACAATCCCTGTGTCTCAAAGAATTTATTTTTGTTTCAGGTCGCTACGTTGACTGGAATTTTTTTAGAGGGTTTACCAATTTGCCGTCAGCCCCACCTGATGCATTGGACAGTCAAGTAATGCATGGTCTACGAAACGAGTTCAGCATTATCTGGTAGAATTCGAACGGCACTTTTAATAAACATGTGGCATATACTGCACAGTCATAGCTTAACACAGGAACAAAAAGTAATGAATACAGAACGATACTAAGCATTTTCATACATCGGGAATATGAACAGTAGAGTGTGAATCATTAAGAAGAGCATACACGTACTTGTTCAGCATCTAACTTTTCTTAGACATCGGCCACGTGATCTATGCGGTGTACGAAGTCGTAACAAAATCTCTGATCAAGAACTGTTATATCGTAAAAATATAGCCAATGGAGTGGTTGTTAAGTTAGTTCACACCTCCGTAGACACAAGTCACAACGCAGTGTTTTATACGAGAGGAAGAAAGGACATTTAGTATAGAGAAACCAAGCACATGGGTGTTCCCACAAAAATAATAGGATCACAAGCTCGAACAATAAAAAACAATAGCACGTCCAATGTCAAGCATGTCAAGTAGCGGTACAAGTATTGGCCACTGAAATTGCTGGCATATCTTGCTGGTACAATAAAGAAAAGAGTGGTACTCGAAAAGAGGTCATCTGTCCCCGCCTAGCGCTTAAGTTTAGCTACATCATTCGGACCGTAAGAAATAAAAAGCAGCGGTGCAAGAACTGTTTTATGCACAGCGCCTGATAAGGCTACTATACAGTAGGCTATACAAAATAAAGTAGCGGTGCAATAGCTGCTACAATGTACAGCGCCTGAAATTGCTGCTATTCAAAGTACAAGAAAGGAAGCAGTTGGGCAGTAGCCGCTGCTAACTACTGCAGCCAGCGTTCGAAAGAGCTACAAGAAAAGGCCGAGTGCTCAAATAAGAAAGCAGCATAGGTGTGATGTTACCTACTGCTACTACAACGAGACAAACAGTAACACTTCAAAACTGAGCCATTAATAACATGAAGGACGTTGCCACTTTGATTTGTTATTAAAACGGAAAAAGACACAGCTGGGCTCCACAATTCGTCCAAGAATAATACATCTGCAACTGTTGAAACTCGGAAATTGCTTCTGTACAGGATAACAACAATAGTCTTTGGAAACTCTACTAATTATAACGCGACCGAAGTTGTCCAGTACTTTGAACATCTACTACAATGGGATAAGAAAAAGCAGCACTCGAAAACTTTACCAATAATAATGCATGTGAAGCTGACCAGTCATTTGAATAGGTTCCTACTACAAGGGAGTAAGAAAAAGTAGCGCTCGAAAGAATCTACAAGGAAGAAGCTTCAGCGCTTATGGGCGGCCCGCTCAGCAGCAAGTCTTCTGTCGAGCTGCAGCAGCTGCTGCATGAAGCCCTCGTTGGGGTAAATAGAACGGCGCTGTCTGAGGGTTCTGAGGGCGTCCATCACCGGCATGCCCTTCTTTATCATAAGGTAGGAAGCGGCAATTGTGGAGGAGCGGCTGATGCCCATGAAACAGTGCACGAGCACCTTGCCTGGGGAGAGAAAAGCGACGAAACGTTAAACAATAAACGGAAGGATTACGTGAAGGATAAAGAAGACTGTGATATTAAATTTTCGTGGGAAAAAGAGCAGGAAACAAACTAAACTGTCACTGTTAAGTAGAATTATGCAACTGCACAACTTGCTTAAAACATTATGAAGATAATCTTCCAAGCAAAGAGTAATCTTCAGTTAGGTAAGACGTGGAATCTACTGAATGTAGCAGCAATGCTTGGCTTTCCGTCAATCCCGCTGTGGCCGATGAAGCTCACGAATTATACTGCATTCGCCACTTATTGTTATTATTCTTCTACGATTACCACCGCACCCACAAGAAAGTGTAATCCAAGCAGTGAGGCTCGGTGAGGTGGCCGTGTGCAAGCAAGCGTCTCAAGTCGGCCGACTACCGGCAGACGTGAGGTGCAAGGCATCTTTGAGCGACAAAAAAAAAAAAAAGGAAAAAAAGAAAGCAAGAAACACTCGTTCAGGGGAGTTGGGGCTCTTTCGTGGCTACCCACACGGGAGCAGGTAGGAGGCCCAGGAGGTGGTCCGCTTACCAACATTCGGCGGCCCACCTCGCGGAGCAGATGGGGGAAGTAGATAGAGCCCACCTCACCATATATATTAACCTACCAACATGAACTGTGGCAGCTGCAATATCCGCTGCAGAGAAGGTACTCGGGATAGTCCATTGGTGAGTGAGGCAGATAGGCCTATATATATTTTCTGATAGGAATAGGTCCCACCAGCAAATACCTCTGAAAGTGTGCATCAATCAGGGCACTATAAAGAAATAAGTAATTAAACTCTGTACCGTCCCATTAAATCTATCTTTCTCAGGTTGTGTTACTTTGCTACAAGGTTCTTTGTCCTGTTGTATACCTACGGGGAAAATGCATTTGTAGCGAGGTGGCACAGCCTGAATAAGTTAGGGCTAACACGTTGCCCACAATTGACATTTGTGTATTCTTTCCCCAGTTACAAAGGGGGAAAGAATACAACCAACATGTTCATCAGGAATCTGCGTGTTGGCACATAGGCTACGTAAACTATATCACATTGTAGGTAACGGGTCAAACCTATTGATGCCCACATTCAACATCAAACACGTTTCAAAACGTGCCCGGACAGTCCTCTTAAGCGATAAAAGGTCAACTATTAAGTAAAGAACAAAAGTGTGCACATGCGTGTATAAAGGAGGAGGTGGGCGCTAGAAATGTAGCTATGTACTTGCAAGCCTAGGGGCACATGGAGATGCTTGGCAACCACTGCAGGAGACAAGGAGAGGATGTACGAGGGAAGTAAAAAAAAGTTCCCAAAAAGTTTCGCACAGGGCGAGATTACTGAACCAACAATGCTAAACTTCACTTTGAACATAATGATGGCCAGCCTCTAGCAGCGATCTATGGGCATCCTTCAGGTCACAGCAAATGATAGCAATGAGACCTGGCCTCCGTCTCTTGGATAATATCAATTTACCATTCATTATCCTCCCAACAACATATTATACAAAGAGATCTAGCATTCCTTTTCACCTATTTCAAATGCAACGCAATAGCTAGTAAGCACTGACACAGACAGCAAACTGACAGAAGTTTGAAATTTGCTAACTTGTAGTGAATTGGTGCCAAACACCTCACGCAACGCTCTCACGACTGCGTTACTAATTTACCCCGTTTCAGCAATTGAGGCTTAGGCTAAAGCTGGTAAAATCAATGCGTGGGTAAAGATTATACGGTAGCTACTTGGCTAGAGCAACACACTTGGCTGCTTTTACGAGTGTCTAAAACTCACGTGAAGACACGCTTCCGAGTCTGGGAACTTTCTGCATACCCAAGGAGCTGCAATAGGGATGTGGAGAGGGTATTAATATTCAATGGGATTAAAGGAAGAGTTGAAGAACCACTTCCACAAATCACATGGAGTGGATAGAATGACTCACCTCCACCCCTGAGGCAATCGTCGATAAACTGGGCGCCCTGTTCGAAGAATTGTGATATGTTGGCTGAAGGAACGTCAAGGAGCTGCAGGCCCAAATAGTGGATATTGGCTTCCTTATAATAGTCGGCATTGGTGTCCACAGTACACATCTTATTGCCCTCAGCCGTGTTGAGGACGTGGGTGATGCCCACTCTCTGTAAATAGCCTCGATCCTTCGCAGCGCCTCTGAGAACACATCATAAAATTTATTGCAATGGGTCGCATGACTCCAATAGCAGGCTGGTAAGTGTAACATGTGACATTGTCCAGCATGGTAGCTATGCGTTGAAACCATGATTTCCACTCCTTCGAAATGTTCTATGGACCTTTGCAACACTTCCGGAAATACCTAGACTATATAAAATCAGATTGAAGGTCAAATTTGTAGGCATTAACAGTTGGTTAAAATGCACCTACAATCTTCCTCAGTTTCTAGTGGCCTTTGTAGCCGCCCTGATATGGAAAAGTTTCAGGAATTTGGTGAAGTTCAGATAAAAAACGATCCATATATTAAACGAACATGTAGCTGGTGAGTAGCTACATTTAATAAAATCAGTATTATTGCCATTCATAAACAAAGCTAGCGTAATTGAAACGTAATGTTAGCATGACAAATTTAGTAACAGCACTATCTATAAAAACAAAGTTACATTGGGCAATAACATCACTAAACAAAGATATAAAGTTAACGAATCGACAACGTAATTTAAACAAAACAAACTGAATCACATAAAGCTTACATTTTGTATGTATATAAGTACCGTAGAATATATTGTCAGCTCAATGAGCTAATAATTAAGCATAATATTACAACGATAAATAATTTTGAAGTGCTACCCTTAATAAAAAAATAACTCACATGTCACCGATGTAGAGGCCAGGGTAGCATTCGTCCATACACACACCAGCCAGATAGCGCGGCGTGCGGTCCATCTCATAGCCAGGCAGAGGGCCCACCTCCGGCTTTACATTTTGCAGCATTAGGGACAGGTCCCGGACCGTGACCTCGTTAGTGTCGGAGGACGTCATGGTGCCGTTCGTATAAGGAACGGCTTGGGCTCCGGCAGCGGCAACAACCGCGCCTGTTTTTCTGCAAGAATTTTTGTTACCTATTTTGGCCCACCGTCGCTCAGAGCCAGGAGAGCGAGGTATGCGTTCGAGGTGATCAAAAGGAGAAGAATGGCTGCTCTTGCTTGAATTTAAGGCAGCCGCAGCTGCAGCAGCTCCAGCGGATGCCCCAGCAGCAGCTGCGGAACTTAAAAGTGAAGACTGGTTGGGATCAGCTCCGTGTGTGGATTTGGTAGCGTTGATAAGAGAAATCCGTGAGAGCGGATGTTTCAAAAATTTGTCGTCACTGGGAGACCAAAGTTCTTTGTCAAATCCACTAGGGTTGTCTGCTGTTAAGACAGTGACAGACGCACGTGTGGGTCTCGCTATAGGTCTTCTGGGAGGTTCGGGCCGAGGTTCTAATTGTCTTCGCCTTGCGACTGGACTTACAGGCACTGATTTTACGGAATTAGCAAGCTCGTCAGAGCGTGCCTTATTGGCTTCCAGGAGCTTGACGTACTGGGGAAGAAAGTCGTCGCGTGGAAATCGACCGGCAAAGTGAAAACCACCTGCAGTGATAGATAGTCCAGGAGGAGCGGAAGTTTTCCTGGATACAAGATTACAATTTTCGTCTATCCGGTGCTGCTGAGGCGGGTTGACATACCCGTTCCTCAAACCGTTGATGTATGTAGGTCGGTCCTTATTACTGTGTGTAGTAGGGTAGAGTGAACTGAGCCCGGATGCAGGGGTTTGTTGACACGAGCTGTTGACAAGTTTGTCGTTAATTCTGTTGAGGTCGGCTTTGGAGAGTCCGTTGTATCCGTTACAGAGGCTGTTCACGGAACCGTGCGGGCTGCCTGTTTTGCTGCGTTGTCGGTCGACGCTACTGTCCCTGCCTACAAGTGACAGACAACACACGCTTTGTTAACTATATCGTTAGTAAGGGAAACACTCGTGAGCTCAAGCGCACAATCAAGAAGCAGCAGTACAAGGCGGAAACAACAAACATGAAAATAACCCATCAGCGAAGAAGTAACCGAAAGACACGATGACAACTCAACAATTAGGAAGGAAAGTAATACGAGTACGTTAATGCAAGGTTCCATAAACGCGACGTTGTATTTCAGGAGAGGAAAGGGAAGAATCTTGCAGTATGGCAAGAAAAACACAAGCACGGAATATGGAAGGTGAAAGAGAACAGCAAGTGAGAACCGAGAAGAACACAACGAAGATCTCTATAAAGGTACGATAAGGGAAGGAAGACGAGCGGCACGAAAGAAATACGGTATCTATGTTCCAAAGGGTTGGCTAGGGTTAAGGTAGTCTATGAGATTCCCTCGGTTTGCGACTCCCTACGACATGGGATGGGTAAGAGTTGGCCCAAACTCTATGCTCGTGGTGTCAACACACAGTTAAAAAGCCTCGATAAACACCAAGCTGCAGTACCGCTTGACTTGTAACTTGACAAGAGAAAATTATTTTCATGATGAGAATGAACTCTTCCGTAATTTCATTTTGCCCATCTCAATGCAATAAAAAGCAAATTGGGGGTACGATAGGTACGCTATGAGATAAAGAATTTTCGAATTAACTGGAAGTACTGGAAGATGGCGAGCAGTAACAAATCAATACGCTGAGAGCTACCGCAAAAAAGCTAATTAATACACAATAAGCACGCAGCACGGTGTCGCGTATATCGAGGCTTCCTTATAGGTACTATAACGAGCACTGACCATTCGAGGGTACCTATTAAGGTTCAAAAGATAGGAATCTACACAGAAAAATAGCTTTCCCGCATAACAACGATCCTGCTGAAGTATTTACACAATAGGTACCGAATGAAGAGTTTCGTAGCACCAACATTTAGAAACTTGCAGCAAGACTCAGCGTTTCAGTTCATGGACACTCGATTTTCTGTCGGTATGAACATGTACGCCATACTGTGCCCGAGCTTCATGTAAACCTGTCCAAGGCAGGCTAACGTCAAACATAAGATGGTCATAAATATGGTACCCGAATTAGCTATGAAGCATGTGGTAACCTACCGTAATGTCTAGCAAATAAACACATATTACTGCTGTTTTCCTTGTAATGCCCGTTGCTGTCTAACAGATAATATAAGTGATTCAGTTTTCTTTGTATCGCAAGCGGTTATCTAACAAATAAAGAACGTGATTGCTTGAGTTTCGTTTGTAACGCAAGCTGTTGTCTCTCATCAAATGTATATAAGTTGTTCCCCTTATCAATGTAACGCAAGCTGTTGCCTCTTATATAATGAACATATATTGTTTTCATTTTCTTTGTAACACAAGCTATTGTCTAACATATAATGAATATGAACTTTTAGTTTTCTTTGTAACACAAGCTGTTACCTCTCCTATAATGGAAATAACCTTTTAGTTTTTGTAACGCAAGCTTTTGTCTCTCATATACTGAACATAGGTAATTTTTGAGCTACCTCCGTCAAGGAGGTTAGGTTTTCCTCGAGTTTGTCGGTCAAAAAGATAAGTCAAAAAATTATGGACGGATCTTTACGAAATTTACATGGATTTGTTGATATGTACGGAGAAACAGAGTTTAACTTTTGGTAAAGATCCGTCCATCTGTTAGTTGCCTTTTCTTTTTTGATACCATAACTCAAAAAGTTATGGATGGATTTTTATGAAATTCACACGAGTTGTTAGGTAGATGACGAAGAGTAAATGACCAATTTTTCGTGATGATCCATTTATTCGTTCGTATGTTAGTCTCTGTGATTGATTTTATGCCTGTTAGGAAAATAACTTTAAAACTTATGAACGAATATTTCTGAAAGTTACAGTAGTTGTTAATAATGATAAAAACATAAATGATTAAATATTGGTGATGATCGTTAGGTAGGTCTGTGTGTGAGTTTAACTGTTTGTCAGAATGTTTGTTAGCAGCATATCTCAAAAATTTGTGAACGGAGCATCTTCACGAAAATTATAGAAGTTGTCATTATTGTCAAAAGGCACAAATGATTACATTTTGGTGTTGAGACAAAGAAAACAATAGTTTCAGAACCAATTGAATGTTATGTTACCGTACCCTTGCTTGGCGGAGGCATGTGCCTTCAGAGTGCTCTAGTTTTCTGTGTAACGCAAGCTATTTCATCTAATATCATGAACATGAATTCTTTTCGTTTTGTTGTAACGCAAACTATTGTCTAGCATCAAAGGAACATCAACTGTTTCAGTTTGCCTAGTAACGTAAGCTATAATGTCTCGCAAGCAACTGTCCATGAAGCACAAGTAAAACTGAAGTCTTGCGCATGTGCATAAATTGCTTCCGAAATACATGCAAGACTAGAGACGTGCTAACGCCGAGCAGATGTTCGTTATAGCAAGAAGTGAGGGCAGATCTAAGCGATTGCCTTCAAGAACTGTGAAGCACAAGTGCGGGTAGCTATAAAAACAGCAGTTAAAGCTGCCGCGCTGCGCAAATCGCAGCAAGTAACTTAAAAAAAACTCATGAATTGATCCACAGAGAATTCAACCACAGTTTGTCCACCAAGAAACATGAGCTGACCTATGCAATACTCGTGAAATTCCAAAAACTTGGAAGTTATGCCGTGCGATAAAGCAGCAATGCCAAAGTGAACATTATAGGTCCTATACCGTACTTAGCTCACTTGAGCTCGATGTGGACTGCGAAGAAGTCAAACCTGTACTATATGTAGTCACAACTGAGCGGCCACTGCATATACTCGCTCACTGTACTTACAGTAAAGCTACGTTACGAAACCCTTAAGCACCGTCAGAGATGTTGAACAAGTCTGCTAGTGCAAGTATTAAGGACGATTTGAAAAGATGTCTATGTTATCAACATCACTTACAGCCGAGGGGCTTTTTATTGGCGTTTCACGAGAAGGCCTACATTAAAAAAATGCGGCACAAGTAGGCATTAACCCTGTGTGATGTGTTAATGAAAATAATGAACGTTCAGAATTCACAATTTTGGAATTTTCGTAATAATTCTTCTTCTGGACTAATCATTTTATTATATACGCCAAGCTTTCGATAATCTATGCGAAAGTCGCTAAATTTATAAATGCAAATTGATATGTCCAGAAGAAGTAGACTATACATTGTTGAGAATAGCCCAAAACCTTTGTGATGTCTTATCAACATCAGAAATAGCACCATTTAAAACACGACCAAATGAATCAAGCGGGAAGGGTTAAGTATTAAAGGACTGTGGAGGAAATGTATGTATCTTATTCACCGCAGCCAGTACCAGTACAACGTACCAAAGGAATTGAGAAAGACAAAGTACAAATTTACAGAAGACTGAATAAAGCGATGAACTCTTAGCAGACAGCTTTTAACTGAACAGCTCTATCTATGAATAGAACGAGGAAAATGGAAGAGGAGTGGTAGAACTCCACAAAAAAATATCCTAGTGAGAAAATACACGCAACATATTCAGAGTTTCACAAAGCAACGCCACGGAGGGAACTTAACCATAAATTTTGATAGCTAAATATAGTACGCTTAACAAATGTAAAAAGCCAACGGCAAACACTGCTCTTAGATCAGAAAAAAAAAAACTTCTCAAGAGAGTAGCTGCATTGATGAATTGGGTGAAACCGAATAAGAACAACTGTAGAATGAGGTGCGGAAGAATGCCACAATAAATATCAGAAAGAGAAGTACTGTATATGCACCCAAAATATTTTGGGAGTAGCTGATACAGCTGCTTAGACATAGGTACCGTAATTTACATGAGGCCTTCGCAAGAACTATGACGACATGAACAAAATTTTTCAGAAGAAAAAAAGAATTTGTGCGAAAGAGCATCATGCCAACAAAATGGATGAACTATATAGACTATCATAAATTAATATATAGGCCCACTTATCACAAATAATTTGTATCAGAAACATAATAAATCATAAACAGTAAAAAAATATGTATGGATAAAATGAACATGCATACATATGCTGTGAGTGAAATCATGCGTCAGTGTACATATAGGAATTCTTTGTTGTACAGAACATATAGCAAAGAAGTCAGCATTGCAAATAACTATTATATAACAAACAATGAGATCAACTATAGCTTAACAAATTACTAACTAAAATCAACATTGTAATTAACAAACACTAAAGATACTTACTTGATGGTCGGCACCGAACAATTAGAATATCTTTGTACATTTTCTCCATGCTTGGAGTAAGATAACAATAATACCTATTTCAACCTTAGACTTCACAAATCAAATAAGTTCATCAATAGCTCTCATTTGGAGGCATAGAGAGATCTACAACACAAAGAAGCAGTCAACATATTCATTCATAAACAAATAGTCTCTTGAACAATGAGACTATAGTTGCGTTACAAGTGCACCAACTAACAAAAAAAAAAAAGAGCAGAAACCTATATAAATGACTGAACATTTCAATATATAGCTATACGGTATATACTAGTTACAACAGCCTAGCTTCATCTCCGCAACCGAACGAGGATTGTCGGCGCATTAAATACCCAGTGGCTTTTGAAAGTAATAGTGTCTCTCTTGTTGAAATGATGAGGGTTTCCGAGCACGCTACTTAACCCTTTCGTTACGCAATCTTTGCTCGTTTATCAAAGGTTCTAGAAGAAGCTCAGAGAAGAGACTCATTGTAGTCACTTGAGTTCACCTACAGTTTAGTTCAGTCGTAGATAAAATACTATTACTGACTTAGGGTGGGTTATTAATTATGTTGTCAAAATTTCCCGAGCAAGAAATAACGCACAGGTTTTAATAATCAAAACTTTGATGCGGGACGTATATGTCCCGTGTAGTACCGAAAGGTTAAGTATTCAAACTTAGAAACTGGTTCAGTGGCCTAGTAAGACTTTCTGCTCTTCAATTATACGGTACACTGCAAGACCTCAATACAGGAATATTGTAAAAATAAAGCTGATATGATCCGATACTCTTTCCCATTGACTTTGGCTGTTTATAGATAATTTTCTGATTGGGTTGAGCCGCTAACCAACACAACACTAAAACTTGCCATACATGTACACAGGGCGTCATCGATTCGCCCACTCCAATATTAGCTTCAGCAGGTGGGGATCTTTAATCCCGAGCTTCTGTTTCGTCACGTGGGTTCAAGTGCGACGTTCACAGCAAACCGACCAAGCCTGAGGCGATCTAAGATTGAGTATTCAATACAGAATCAAACTCTCAGGAATGACGTTCTGGAGCAGTTAATGCTAATCGGGTTAGACAATCTCGATCGAAGCGAGTGAATCGAATACACCACTAATTGCAACCGCTTTAAAGAACATTAGACCGGTGGAGAGCTTTAATGTCAACAAAAGCCAGGTGATGTATGTTCGATTCAATAACTACGATGCCAGACAACGAACATTTGACCGGTGAAGAGCTTCAATGTCAACATATGCCAGGTGATGTACGGTATGTTCGATTCAATGACTACGATGCCAGACAACGAATGACACTGAACATGCGTAGCTGACTCGGTACGTGACCCAGGAATACCCAACAATCACAACAGACTCAACACACGAAAGCAACAAAGAATGTAAATATGCCGAACAAAATCCGGCGACTCATAACAAAGAATGTCGAGTACGTATCCAAAGATATACTTAAACCATCCCTTAATTAAATGAAGTGTTAGTTCGCCCTCACTTGCAGAGTTTGCTGCTAAATGCTAAAAGGCTATTGCATACCAAATTTCTAGGGGGCTAGCGGCACAATAAATGAAACATGCCAAGGGCATTTCCTTTGGAAATACTGCAGTTTATAACAAAAAAAAAACATAAAATTGCCTCTATTGAAAAATCTACATTTTCAGACTAAAAAAGAATAGAACTGCCTCAGTNTTATGCTAGAATAAAAACAAAGACAGTTTTGGAATCCTTGAAAGATTCCCTACAACAATTACGTTTCATAATTTTTTCCTTCTTTTTCGTTTTCTATTGACGTGAGATTTTAGATGGGTGACTGAACTCTTTCAGTCACCCATCTAAAATCTCACGTCAATAGAAAACAAAAAAGAAAATAAAAATTATGAAATGTAATTGTTGTAGAGAATCTTTCAAGGATTCCAAAACTGTCTTTGTTTTTATTCTCGCATAAAAATTGAGGCAGTTCTATTCTTTTAAAATATATATATATTATATATACATATATATAAAAAACAAAGGCCTAAATGAAAAAAAGTTACACGAATAAAAAGTGTTTTTTTTTTTTAATTTTACATATTATGTGAAAATTTCAGTAAGATCGGACCACTAATGAAGAAAATTCCAAAATTTGTAAACGACCCCCTTAAAGCGACCGACTGCAAAGTTAACTGCAGTATTTAGATTAGATTAGATAGCCGGCAGTAGACGAACCAAAAGGCCCATTCCCAAAGAGACACCGGGGACTTACACCCCGGCCCTCTATGAGCTATTGCCATTATGTTAGCAGGATGTAGAGGAATGGAGAAACGAAAGGAGAAAAAATGGAAGACGAAAGAGAAAAAAGAAAGGAGAAATAAAAAAGAGAAGAGGGAGAAGAATCTACGCCAAAGCGATGGTCATGAATGCCCGCAAGCAGGATCGATGGCCGCTGATATGCGGAGCTTA
Organism: Parhyale hawaiensis; assembly: GCA_001587735.2. Classification (NCBI taxonomy): domain Eukaryota; kingdom Metazoa; phylum Arthropoda; class Malacostraca; order Amphipoda; family Hyalidae; genus Parhyale; species Parhyale hawaiensis. The sequence goes on along the minus strand of LQNS02278082.1, from coordinate 8,586,304 downwards.
ATTATATAG
>LQNS02278082.1:8569625-8585609 GCA_001587735.2 Parhyale hawaiensis | reverse complement strand
CATCTGCCACGTTGCGCTCCATTCCATGAGGTGGTCAAGGTCTTGTTGGAGCTCAGCTCTTTTCATTGTAGGATGACATAGTTTTGTAAAAAAAGGTAAGAAAACTGAGCTGAGGCACCGCACTGCTACGTTAGATGCAAAATGCAACTGGAGGATCACCGTAATTCGTAACGCATGCACAGTAATCCCACAAATTCCATCGAAGATACTTATCAATCTGAGTCTCAGTACAGTTGCTGGACTTGTGTAATTGTCCCACCTAAGTTCTCAAAAACTACCAGTGTAAGCGAATAATTGGTGAAAAAATGTCAGACACTTAAATTACCAAACTGCAAAACCTATAGCTACGTATCAAAACAAGTGAAGAAATCCAGAAGAACTCAGGACCACCCATAGCTTCATGGCATCTCTTATAATACAAGCAAAGCCCGTAAACAGAATTGAAGAAGTACGTAGCTACCTATGAGTCCCTACTGCTACATAAAATCCTTCTACGGACAACAAAGACCTTATTGCAAAACGAAACTGAAATGTAATCATTTTTCCTTAAGATCGCTGGCACTGGACAGAAAAACGAACTTATACGAGTAATAAGAAAGGAAGCATACGAGACGCAGCTCACTCACAGAAGTCGGCATAACTAAATCAGATCTGTCAGCTGTCAGGCCAAGGAAGATCGCCAGATAGCCAAGAGTCCCACCGTGACAGATATGGTAGGCATTTGTACAGTACGAGAGTAAATGTTTTCGGAATAACCCACTCTAGCATATGAGGCGTGACCTAATGCGTTCATCCAAACTTTAGCTTTTCGTAGGAATAGCATCAACTTAAAAACAGGGTTGAAGCGACGGATATAAAAAGTCCGACTTCTTGGGCCCAAAAACTTTCAACAAAAAAGCCATATTTTCACCAAACTCGACTCCGGGAATAAGCTAAATGTAGTTCCCAATATTTCTGATTCTGACACTTTGATTGAGAGTCAAGAAAAGGTTGAGAAGTGGATGATTTGAAGTTAACCCTTTAAGGAGCCACTCAAGAACGCATACTCATGACTGGACTAACATTAAGGAAGCAACCACATACCGCACCGTAAGAGTGTATCCCTCGCTCTGTCGAAGTTAAGGGCGACGAGCCACGTAAAACCACCCAAACAAAATTAAAGGCCGCCGTACAGCCCCAAAATTGCGGTTTTAGCTTCTGATTTTTAATAGGGAGCTGACGGTACGCGAAGGTACAACGAATCTCCACTTATTTTCTTGCATCCCGCTCTATTGAAGCGGAAGAGAAGATGTATATGTACTAAGCGACAGCGTCCGCACCCCGCAAGCAACGTTTGGACCTACCTACTACCTACAACATTGTTGTTTTATGTGGTGGTGCTTACAGATACCTATAATTACGCCTAAGGCGTTACTGCACTAGCCATATTAGCCCTCCAATTATATAATTCGCAAGTCCCTTCATTGGTTATCCTGCCAGCAGTTACCTACCCTCAGCTAAGAACTCCTCCTCCACGAGTCGCAAGCACTTAACGACCAAAGCTTCCTAGGCCATTTTATGCTGACTTCTTCTCACTTCCACTCCACCTCTATATTTAATCTCCGTATATCAGCGGCAATCGATCATGCTTGGGGGCATTCATGGCGGAGATTCTTCTCCCCCTCTGTTTCTATTTTTTTTATTTTCTTTTTCTCTTTTTTCTCATTCGTCTTCCGTTTTTTCTCCTCTCGTTTGCCCAATCCTCTATATCCTACTAACATAATGGCAATAGCTCAAAGAAGCCGGGGTGTTAGTCCCGGTGTCTCTTTGGGAATGGGCCTCTTGGTTCGTCTACTGCCGCCTATCTAATCTAATCTACACTTCACAACAAACTCCTCGCGCTGCCGCGTAGGCCCAGTTCGACACGCATGAACTTTGTTGCAGCGGCAGCAGTTCAAGACGCACCAAGTTTGCTACCCTCCTACGTTGGGCCCAGTCCGACGGTGTCTTTTTTTCCAGCTCTAGTAAAACTCTAGCAGAGAGCCTAGTACAATTTAAGGGGAGAAGCCCAACCTTTCGAACGCTACGGCGACCTCATGTTCTCGATTCAGACAATATTTTTCCTATGGAAACTAAACTTCCATTGGGACGGAATGTAAAGTAAGAATTGTCCAGACGTAGTTATTGGCTATGTTAAGAGGTTCGTTCTTATGAATACACTACTATCGTAAGCGGTCGTCTGTCAGTTTCGTGTGACGTCAGAACGTAACGACTGCTGAGGAAAAACTATGTATTCAAAGCTTCCGTAACCGTGCAAGCACTGACAGTACACACCTATATATATAGTTAAGGAAACAATGTATTAGTCCCGCACGTTTGTGTGAGGAGAAATACAGGGGCGGTGCACAGAACATGATTATTAAATGTTGGTGATGTTTCTGATAGTAGAAAATACATAAACACAGCTTGCGAGAGCGCGCACTAACTAGCGAAAAAAAGCAAGGAGCTTACACGGGCGAACTGAAATCACTGAAATCCATCACTAGGTATGCGCTACTCAATGCTTATATATAAACATGTCCACGACACTTCATAGAAAGCCCGTGGTACGTAGTAGAGAAGCTTAGAGTATTCAGTAATTTAGTGTCAGGTGCAGTTATCAGCGATATATAAAAGTAAATTGAAAACATGTCACCCGAGTTTAAAATTTTTCGCACTTTATAACAATAGCCAGCGCAAAATTTTTCCAAAACACACAATTTAAGAGTCTAAATGTTCTAAATCTGCTGCAAGGCGCTTTTTCAAAAGAAGGCACACTTGGGGAGATCCGTCGCCAAATGAGCCAGTAGCAAGCATAATTTAAAAATCTTTTGTGCAACTAGCAGCGAGCACTAGTTAATAACAATAAAAGTATATCTTAGTGGATCCTGATAATAAAAACAAATTTCACGAAGCAAAGTTACCAAGTATTCCCACCGTCCACTTCACACGGAAAAACGAATGCGAGATCACCAAAACCACAAAGAAATCTAGCACGACCACTTCGAAATCTCAACAACAATTTCCTTTATTCCACAACGTCGACTTCAAATTCTCTACCACAGCCACTTGGAATTCTCCAACGCGACCCACTTTTAATGCTCGGCAACGTCTGCCACACTTTCAGTACAAGGGAAGTCAAAATATTCAGCTATTCAACACGATCGAACTACATAACCCCGAACTGCACGATCTGAGGAGAATTGTAATGAAATGTGTAAGGGAGAGGAGAGTAGGCTATGTGAGGCAAGCAGCAGGACAGTTGGCACATGCAGCACTGGCACAGTGACACTGCCAGCTGCTGCAGCAGTGGCACTGACTGAGCCACTCAGCCAAGCTCTACATAGAGGGCCTCCCCCCCGAGATGCAGCCATGGGACAACCCACACCTGCAGCGACGGCAGCGGCAGGTCTGAGGGTCTGACTCAGGGCTGAGTCTTCTAGACGGGAGCTGCAGCTCGTAAGTAGCGTCAAGTGCAGCGATAAAAGAGAGGCTAGATGCCTAAATCGCGAGCGCTCCGCCACAAGACAAGCGTTGTGAGACAGGTGGTGAAGAACGCAGGCATGGCCCTTCAACAATATCAGTTTCTTGGTCCCGGTATAGTATGTTAGGTAAGTCGACAATAGCTTAGGCTATAGGTTCGGTCCAGGTAATATAAACGCCTAACTTATTGATAGACAAAGGTACTTGAATCTATGGGAGACCTCACACTGTACGGGCATCAAGGAATACCAACAGTACACGAGTAAGACAGAGAGGACTTAGCAGAAAATTGGTAGCGGTGCGCTGTGACGTCAGGCAATCTATGCCGCCAGATACTTTATAACTATAAGCACCCATTATTATTTTCTTACCAAGTAACGAATTGGCTATAGAAATAACTTTTCACCCCATCAATGTATCTTGTTGGCAGTAACAGAGCTGAAAATTAGGAAGCTGTAAATGACGCGAGGTAAAGATTGACAGTACGTAACGCTATCTTGACGTTGGCTATTAAACGAATGCTATTAACACTTCCCGCTTCTCTTCTCGTCCTTTAGAATGTATATGCGAGCAACAAATCTAAAGTCACGCCTCCTAAATGATGCAGATCCTAGCACCAGCTAGGCTATAAGAACTGCACTGTCAACGCTACGTTACTTGGGAAAGCGGAAAACATTTTCAACATTTTCTGTCTGTATGTCATCAACATACTGCAATTATCGCTCCCTTTCTGTCTATATATGTGAGCTGCAACAACTTGAAAACGATATTAACCGCGTATCTGTTGTAATTATCTAATATCCTGGTCACTACCACCACAACGGCCCTTGACGGCATAGTAAACCGGGCTATTTTCTCCAACCACTGCTCAAATGTCGGCAATAAACTGCGCGAGTGCTCATCTCCCTTCCTGTACATCGCAGCATGATGCCGATTTCTTTCGTTCAAAATGACAATAATAAAAATTTGTGTTCATGAGACGAGAGCATCAGCACCGCATTCGTTTAATAGCCAGCGTCAAGCTAGCGTTCCGTTCTGTCAATCTTTACCTCGCGTCATTTACAGCTTCTTTGTAATTCTCAGCTCTGTTACTGCCAACAAGATACATTGGAGGGGATGAAACGTTATTTCGATAGCCAATTCATAACTTGATAAGAGAATAATAATAACTGCTTATAGTTATAAGAGTATCTGGCAGCATCGCTACCAATGCGGCTAATTCCTGTCTTACCCGTTATTATATTCTGCACGACGCCCCTGCCGTAATTGAGCCTACTCCACCATCGGAAAATCAAAGGCATTTATCCAATGTCTACAGGGGTCGGCATCGGATAATATTGGATTAATCACCAACAAATTTTCGATATGGGAGCACTAGCGTGCATGTTTCATAAGCAGATCAAATGACACTATTCTTACGAGCAGTCGCCGACATTTGATATAACGCCAGAACTTCAAGTAAAGACGCTGAAACTGCGATGCAGGCAATAGAGAAACGTAGGCGCAGATTTTCATTAAAGCGCACCATCCACAATATCCGGCATGAGAACTACCTATGATTTAGTGAAAGCAGTGCGAGAAACCATGGACAAAACATTCTATGAAAGGCCGAGACAATCATAGTCAGGATTATAAAGGTGAGATATAAATAAGAACCATAGGCAATGCGTTCAGTGACACTTTCAGCGATGCAAGTTTGCGATTAACACTCAGAAAAAATAAATGAGGCAGCATTAGGTACTACGCAGCACTGCAGAGTCTAGACCGGTAGGGGCGTAGTTATTTCCTTTTTATTGTTATGGAGCTTAAGGCTCCTTAAGCCTCCGAGAATTTTGGGTGTTTCCATTTAGATACATAGGCTAGGTATGTGCAGTGAAAATAGTGCAGACTTCCACACTCCAGGGACTAAGCTCCCCCTCCTGCTGCAGGTCGATCAATAGGACAAAGATATAGTTTACATAGTAGCAACGCAAGCATGAGAAAGAGGTGTTTACTTAAAGGAAAAAAGAAACCAAAGGCACAGATTCCGAAACTTACTTGAAAGCTACATTGACAATAAATCGTAGACGCAACTGTACAGCGCAACATAGTATTTGTGAGTTTTCTTTCCGTTTAGGTACTAACATAAAGTAACACATAGATAGCAACAAAAATTAAGAAGAAGCGGGGGACTCTATTATCCGAATCAATGAAAATACAAATTATGAATGGGACTCATTACCGTACTCAGGGGAAGCTCCATCACTCACCTGCAAGAGTCGTAATGAGAGTAAAATTGTTTCAATGTCTGCTAAGCTACACAATAACCCAAGTGATTCGTTCCTTATTCAAGCAAGCCAGTTGTTATAGTACTAGCAGGAACAAGCGCTGTTAAGAGTAACAAGGAGAGGCTACATAGTACACTCCCTCATAGTCAACGCCGGTTCACACGTTCGTCTTTTGACCGTGTTCTTTCAGCCGATCGTTGGAACGCGTCGCTGTGCCAACTGCACCGCCAGAAAGTGCAAAATTTCTGAGCTGGAATTCAGTGCATATATGAAGAGACTCTGAAACTTTCCTGGTGACATTTATTTTCGTCAACCGACCGACTTTCCAGCGAATATGCTAGCAAATTTTTTGATCGACATAATTGTGTCAGCAATGGCACGGCAGTACATTTGGATGATTAGCTCAGCCAACACGTTCACACGACCAGCGTGGGAACCGGCCTTAAGAGGCAGAACCGAATGAAGTCTTTCCATACACCAAGGCTATGTACAAATTAATTAAACCTCTCAGTTGCTAACAAGAAGCACATGAAGTTACCAGGTAAAGTATACATTCATTTTAAGCGGCATTACAAGGAGGAGCAAAAGGAGGAGATTTTTTCTAATTAAGGGGACAATTACCAGCTTATCGTAGTCACAAGAGAGCTTCATTTCTACGACTCACGTGACATCACCTAAGTACGGTACATAACAAGCGACCGCTATGATTGAAGTCACACTACGGGCTATGTGATCACATGAACAGTTGAAGCGCTCTTGTTGGTCCATGGTGACGTTACCCTACGACGAGACCACACTACGCAATCGGTAGCTGAACGACGGGTGAGCTGAACGTCAATTCAGAATATGAGCGTGCGATTGCACAGCATGACCCCGACAATAGCACGCACCACTAAATTAAGATTACTAAACAAATTCCTCCTTTAGCTCCAGCATAAAACACAATAACAATACATCCAAGTTTATAGCATAGCCCAGCATTAACATCACCAAACTAAGATTACTAGTTTGACAAATCCCCACCTTTAGTTCTGGTACAAAGCACAGTAGCTAATATTTCAAGTTTCAAACAAAATTAAGCGTCAGGCTTAAGCAGAAAATAGACCATGCAGCAATACAAAAAAAAAAATGGGTTTAGCAGGATTGTCAAGTAGAAGTCGGAGCTGTAAGAGATCGGACATTTTAGGGAGCAAGGCACCAGATATTCGCTGGTCACAGGCAGGAGTTAGGGCCTATTGGTCAATGTGTTTTGCTGAATTTGGCACTGGGTGGTAGGTGTCGTGAACTAGAATATCGTAAAGTTGAACTCTGATGATCCAACTCCGCAACACTGGGGTGAACAGTAGCGCTCATCAAATCAGAAGCAACAGGTCGCGCTTTGCAAATCGGACTACCTACATATTGTAGCTTATGGCCGAGTGCTCATCGAAATCTGGAGCAAGCAAGCTCCAGTGTGTGATTAGTCGTAGATTTGCAGGCAGATCAACGTCATTAAACATATCCACAGCGTACATCGCCAGCAATGGAAAAATAAGTAAATTTACAGGCACACAGTCTAGAATTTCACGTAGATAGCTACCCTTAGCAGCAACATGTGATGTAAAGCACTGAAGTTAACACTGTGCTAAATATCATGGTAGGTACCACCAAGAACAATAGTAGCAGCTAGAACAGACGAACGTCGAGACCTCCGAGCCCGCAACCCATCAAGTCCCACCTCAGTGTAACGGATGTGCCATGCAACCAAATATGAATTTACTAGCTAATTGCCAAGAGAAACATGACAGACCACCAGTTTATATGAGCCTACCATTAATCAGATCAATTTTTTTAATAGGAAGTTATGAAGGACAGAAACACAGACAAGCTTGCGGATACTACAAGGGCAGTAATGAAAACGTAGAGAATAGAGAGGTAGGAATATACAGTATGTTACCTTTGATTATGCAAATACAATTCTTTTTTACTTTAGTTTTCAAGATAAGCGTCTAACTTTGAAATATAAATATTAACTAAATGTATGGCTATCTGCAAATATAAACAGCACTTGTGAAATAAATATTTAGCCATTTGCTAAGTTTATCATACAATTTGCTTATTTACGAGTTTTTGCTGTTACCTCAGATTATGCAACAAGTTAATATAAACGTCATAAAGAGGAAAAATACAAGTGAACAGGAATATCTTTATTAAACATCCAAACCAAGAAATTGTAACCAAAACAATTCAATAAACACTGAAATAAGTGTTCAGTAGTGGTAAATATAGTTACCGGTAATTTTGAACATGGCAACCTACATTTTCCATGATTTTTATGAGGTGATCTTTGACCGCAACAGTACTTGACTCTTAGGTCTGACGCTGGCGGCCAAAAGTCGGCAACGGAAAAATAGGATTTACCCAAGAGTATTTTTTTCCCCCATTTAATACTGAAGAAAAAAATTCCAAAGTACCCAGCATTTTTCTTGCGGGGAAGGTATCTTGGATACGGCGGGGACGCACTTGGGCGCTTGCCTGCACGATCGTGTCTGGACATGTTCATAATAGCTCCAGAGAAAATCCCATTTTTCCCATTTTGGCCGCGAGCGTCAGAGGCCACTTGGACCCAAGAGTCAACTACTGTTGAGGTCTATGAGATGATTATCAACAGACTTTGTCAGGTTTGATATATCAGATGGTGGAATAGAATCTTCATCTGTTTTTACTACATTCCACAGGCGTACTTTACTCGAAAACTGATGACCACCTTCATAGACCTTCTTTCTGATCAGTGCCCAAAGGTTCTCAATGAGATTTAAGTTGGGGCTATTCGCTGGCCAGGTCATAATCCATTTTGAATTGAATCTTTCATCTGCAAGCCAGTTAGCAGTGTACCGTGCTCGGTGCGAGGGAGTGTTAGGTATCGTGCTGAAATGCGAATTTGGATCTGCGTGCGTAAGTCTGCTCATCAAGCCATGAAATCAAGTTGGCTTCAAGAAACTGGCAGTACCTTTCTGCATTCAGTTCAACTCCTGCCACTTCAAATGGACTAATAGGGGTGTCACCTACTATCCCGGCCCAAAACATAACCCCTCCACCACCTTGCTGACGCTTAAGCCGTGTCTGTTGAGGTAGGTCATGGAAGATCTGTCTAGACGTCCATCCATCTGGACCATCAAGAGTGGCTCTGCATCCAACAGTAAATATGACATTGGAGAAATCAGTTTTCATGTTCTCTTGAGCCCATTTGACCATATTTTCTTTGTGGGTTTTTGTTAGAAGTGGTTGTTTAATTGCCTTTTCCACTTCCCCTCACTTCTACAGAACCTCACATCTTGTCTTTCTGCTTAGTATTGGGGATTCAGCGTCTTCAAATATCGCCTTGCTTGTAGAACATTGTTTTCTAGCCATAGAAACCTTCAAATGTCGCATATCCCGAGCAGTCAATTTCCTCATAGAGGCTTTTTCAGAGTTTTCCGGTTGACCTTACCTACAATTGCATAAACCTTAATTGTTCGGTGATCACGCTGTAATTCCTTAGGAACCTCGAGTGTTGCCTCACCAGAAGCCAATAACGAGGTTACTTTAATCTTTTCTCCACTGGTTAGAGCGCTTCTCTTGCCCATGTTGACTACAGTGATGTTGCATAATCTGGCGTAACAGCAGAACCCCGTGCAATAAGCAAATGATGCCAAAACGTGGGAAATGGTTCCGTTTTATTTTTCTCTAATTGTTTTTATAGTTACAACATACCTGTGCACTAACTTACTATCAACACTTCGACACTTATCTTGAAAAATATATAAAAAAATTGTAGCCTATTTGCATAATCAAAGATAACATACTGTATTATGCATTAGCTGGTCCAAATGCACCGCAGTGTACACTGTGGGAGATGTACATAAGCTCGTATTTAATTTAAAAGTTTTTGTAATCTTCAGGAAGATTTGCCAAAATGTCTTTCTAAACTCACAAAAGTGTCGACATAAAAAAATGTTAAAGCTTCGGGATTAGGTTCCCATCTTCAGAACTAAAAACAAGGATGTGAACGTCGAAAACTAGAAATTTTTTTCGATAGCGTAGCTGGGGACAGAGGTGGTATCGCGGGGGAAGTGTAAAAGGTGTATGACTAGAATAAGCTCGAGGGGTCCTAATATCAGTGATTGCACAGTCGGACAGTTAGGGAACGTGGTTAGAGGAAGGAGTGTACAGTTGGGGGAAAAAGTCCGTTGTGAATTGTAGTGGGTGGAACCGCTTCAATCCCCCGCCGTTGGGGGAAAAGAGTGTACGTCCGGGAAACAACGTCAGTTGAGAATTGTAGTGAGGGGAACGGCCGAAGTTGTGATGAGGCTGGGATTAGTTTTATGAATGTAAAGAGATTCTAAAGTGTTAAGTTCTATTGGGTTGGAAAAGTCTTTCATGCAAATGGGATGGTTGTTTTGTTCTGCATGAAGACGGGGAGCCGAATGTGAAGGTTTTCCCCGACTGTACACTTCCCCCTCCCCCGGAGCTTATTCCAGTCATGCACCTTTTACACGTCCCCGCGATACCACCTCTGATCCTAACTAAGGTATCAAAATAAGTTTCTAGTCTTAGACGTTCACATCCTTGCTTGTAGTTCTTTTTAGTTCTGAAGATGGGAACATAATCGCGAACATTAACGTTTGTTATGTCGGCACTTTTGTTAATCTGATTATTTATCCTTAGTTTTTTCTAGAGTTGCAGAGTCAAAATTGGGTTAGACATTCCTGAGGATCAAGAATTTGAATCAGTTGCAAACTGGCCATAACATAAGCCGAATTACCGTAACCCCACTGCCTATGATTTGCCGTATAGATAGTGCAATCATTCAACTGCATTCTAGTTTCTGCCTAGTTTGCAGCAACTAGCAAAACTGTAGTACATCCAAAATAACATGGAGAAGACAAAATTTCAACTAAAGAGGAGCTTTTGCATTTGTTTTCGCTGCATTTCCCATATCTCCGGCGACACGACAGCACAGACGATTGCCGACCCTTGACTAGCTATATTTTTACGAGATTATTCTCAGCAATATTCTTTCCAATTAACTATTTACAAAGCAAAATTTCCATAACTGCTCATCCTTTAGTAGCAAGTTGAAGAAAATTAATACACCATACTGAATTACTTGAATAATTTGATCTACAGTTCGTTGTAGCTACTCGGTTAGCCAATGTTGCCGTGTCCAATGCGGGCAAACTTTCAAAATTTTTATAAAAGTGGGTACCTATCGGTGGTGTCGGCAATTTTTCAACCCTTTTTTGGCTGAAAGGCTAACACAAAAAAAAGGCCGATACATCGGGTACGCTACCGATACCTATAGTATCGGTAGCTACACCTCTACTTATAAATGATGATACCTACTGCACCATTCAACGCCGCAACTCTGGAGTAAACAGCGGCACCCTACAGACTTTGCAGAGTGCAATGTTCTGATAGAATTACATATTTTACATTTTTCCATAGTGATCAAACTGCAGAGTTTTCTAAAGATGATACATGGATTACAATTATTTTACTAAAGTCACCATACATAGGCTATGACATAGCTAATCGGCACAATTTTGAGCTAAAGGTGTAAAAAATTTTGACAATCGTTCCGAGAAAATAGCTACAAAAGCGCAGCCAAGATCTATTGTAGGTAGCTAAAATTGCAACTGCTTCACCAATATCATACATATTGAAACTTTCTACATTTGCACCAAGGCATGCAGAGGCAGTCAGTGACAGCATGTTAATATAACTCACTTCACTGATCTCAGAAAAGGGGCAGCTTCTAAATTTGAATTGTGGCATCTTCTAGATTGGCACTCTGGCCAGACTACGATTGCATTGCATGCTAAATGTATTGCCAACTTGCCAAGAGCATCACATTTTATTTAAATTAGACAAATAGTAGCCTATTGGCTTATTTTGGATTAAATAATAAGTAGAAATGTTAAGAAAATATACCTATGGGAATATACAAATAGCAGCATCACCAATATTTTCAGAACAGAGATACATTGCTATGATACCGTATTTAAATCTCCTTTTCCTACAATGCTTGGTGCACCCAGTGAACCAGACTGTCAAGTGTTTCAAAATAGTTGCAGCCAATAACGCTTTTTCCCAAGTCACAACAAATGGTGACACAGTCAGTTTAATTTTCAGTAATGAGTTTCCAGTAATTGTAAGAAAAGAAAGGGAAATGCAACATCAAAAGTTGTTTGAAGATAATAAAAGTCTTGCAAATGCTATGCCAAAGCTAACTAGGCCTAAATAATCTTCCATACTCCACACCCAGAACTATGATCATTATGGGTAAACATATTCTTGCAATTGAGTCACCAAACATCTAGATCACCTACATTTTCCATCCTGGAACCCTGGGTGTACAGCATGGGAAATTTATTTATTTATTTATTAACATTTGTGTCTCCAAAGGCGGGAGGTGTTCTTGGATTATTATATTGGAAAAGATTAACATATCATTGACAATGCATTTGCAAGATTTTTGTTACTATCAGAAGATGTCGGTGACACATTTGCATGTCAATTTTTAAATTTCCCATTCACTCAAACCCCAACATTTTCAAGTATATAGCCTACAGAACATTAGAAGAAAGTTGCAGCTGAGGGTGTTATTTTCTGATTTCTGGACTGCATTCTTGTAAGGACACCCCGTCGCTAAAAATCATAAAAATCTCAACTATTAGACGGGAACTGCTAACAATGACAAATAGCTAAAATAAATTCTAGAACTTGTTCAGCCTCTACCAAGTAGCACTGCTCCGCCCGTCCAGCAGCAGCTAGTTTCTTTCCGTTGAAAACTGTTCTGTCAGTTAGCTAGTCCTGCTTCAACCTTCATTGTGATAGGGCCCATAAAGAGTAGCGCCTATGATTTTTTGTTAAAAATGCTACCTTTGTGAAATTTTTATACTTTATCTGATAACATTCAGCTGTTTCAGATTTTAATTAGGCTGATGATGGTATTTGTTGCTTGCCAAAACGTCACCTCTTATATAGCTTGTTTTTTATTCAAGAATTGGGCTCATCTCAACAAAATAAAAAATTATCAAAAACTAGTATTAGACCATTGGAAAAAGTGTCTGTTAATACTGAATTACAACCAACCAATGATTTTCAAATTTTTGTTGCATGTATAGCCTATTGTTAATCACAGAGATAAAAATTTTTCTTCTATGGACTTGTCGCAAATGAGTACGGTATTCACTGAGATATTTGACTTTGAAGCTCCCATTGTTTTTCTATGAGAAAAATTCACTGTCTAGTATGACAACTGCAGAACCCCGGCACAAATATTTTTGAATGGAAGGTACAACTGCTGAGCCAAGGTATAAGACCCCCAAAAATTAGGTAAGTTGGGNATTTGACTTTGAAGCTCCCATTGTTTTTCTATGAGAAAAATTCACTGTCTAGTATGACAACTGCAGAACCCCGGCACAAATATTTTTGAATGGAAGGTACAACTGCTGAGCCAAGGTATAAGACCCCCAAAAATTAGGTAAGTTGGGTAACTGGGCTAAATTTTGGGATATGTTCGGTAGGCTAGGTTTGATTGGTATTAGCGAAGTTGGCTCTGCCAAAGTCACTACTTCAGTTAAGGGGGCCGTGATGATTTTTATGAACTTTTTCATTATTGCTGCTACATTTCTGAAACATAGCATCCATAGCCTAGGTTAGATAAAATGTAATTTTAAAACTTTTTTGCTCATGACATTAATTTGATGCATAGAAAATGGATTTGTTTTTGGAAAACTTATTTTTAAAATTTTTATTCAAATCGATTGGATGCTTCCAATTTTCAAGCTAGAGCAGTGCAATTTCTAAATTGGAATCAGCACACTTTGCTCTTCAATTGCAATAAAAAAGATTTTTAAATTAAATTAGTTTTTGATATATTGAGAAATTTTTAAAAAGGGAGAATTTTTTGGAAAAAAATCCTAAAAAGTCAATGGGAGGAAAATTTCATATTTTGAATTTCAAAAATATTTTTATAGGAATTGTAGAGCAAAGAATGCTGATTCCAATGTCACAAACGACACTGCTTTAACTCTAAAAATGAATACAATTCTTGAAGAAGTGCATTAATGGTAGCTACCTACTTTTCAGGACAGCTGGGGAAAGTGTGGATCCATTTTGTTTGAATAACTAGTTTTTTATAGGGAAAATGTACAGGAGTCTAACCCACATTTTTATTTAATATATTTGTGACAAGCATCATTCAAATCAGTACAAACTACATAAATATTTTTTAAATCAACGGAATTTGCGCTAAAAGGTTCAAAAAAGTTTCTTATTTTTGTAGCTACTGATTTGGATGAAACATGGTAGAGACATATAACATGAAAAAAAAAGAATTTGTCAACCTTTTGTACTTTTTCCTATTTTCCCTATAGAAAAGCAGTTACTTAAATAAAATGGCTTTCCAGTTTTCTTTGAATAATGCATTTTTTCTAGTAGCTATCAATGGAAAAAAAATACAAGAGTCAAACCTGGCTTCTCTTTAGATTTTACATAGCTCTACAAGTTTCATGAAGATTGGCCCAATAATAAAAACTCTATAGTCAAAACATTAACTTTTAAAGAATATCTACATGCAACAAAAATTAGAAAATTATCGGTTGGTTGAAATTCAATATTGACCAAAGTGTATAAGTAGGCTAGTTTATTCAAATCTGTAGGTAGTTACCTCCATAACTGCCCAGCTCAGATGGCTATCTATATTATAGCAACCAAAAGTCTGTGAAATTTGCTTGTTTATTTACTTGCTTGCTTGTGTCTTGTTAGACACAGCTTCTTCGCTTTTAGACGGGAAGAAATTCAACGGACTTGGGCACAGTTGTATTCTTTCCATGGATTAGCTCTTTAATTCGATTGTATGTATCTGTGATACAGACGGGGAACCAGCCCCTCAGTTGCACAACAGGGCACAATAATTTCAAAGTTGATACGGAAGATACAACTGGAATAAGTAACATATAAATTTGTTCGGATTGCACTTCAAACTATAATCAGATGTTCGGATTAGGGAGGGGTTCAGATTATAGAGGTGCAGATTAGAGGGGTTTAACTGTATTCGTTAGAGAAGCAAAGAAACTGTTTATGACGACCAGTAAGGGCAGGAGTGCACGGCCAAATAGCGTGTGGTCTATGACAAGCTGAATGACACTTGTTTTTTCAGGAAGCAAAGACAATCGTGATGACGACCCAACAGGTCACGGGCTGTCTAGTAACCTATAAATTCATGTTCAGTGCATCAATATCTATTAGAATAATCTAAAATGCTTGGTTTCAAGTGGGGGAAAGGTAGGCTAACAGCAAAAAAATGGCTTTTGTTCTCACAGAAGTCACTCACATAGATAGGGAGATAGCATCGGTTGGGGCAAATCGTGCGCATCGGAAATCTGGGGTAAATTGTTCGCACCCCCTCAACACCATCTTTTGTTCTACTTTTGCACCAGTCATTTTCAGGGATACTGCGGCACTACTTAGCCTACAGTTGAAGCCTATGTAAGGCTTTCTAACACTGCTAGTTTTTACACAGGAAGTTTCTTAGTGCCAAGTGGATGGGTACTACCTTGTGGGTGGTGTGAAAACGTAACTTCTCTAACCCAACCTAACAATGTTTAGACTAGGTTCAGAGTTGCGGAGTCGGAGGATTTGAGGCGGAGTCGGAATCTCACTTGCTCAAGGAGTCGGAGTTGGCATTTTTAGCCCAACTGAAAAATCCCATTAATAAAAAATGTCAATTCAAAATTTTCAGTCTCAAGTTTGAGGAAAAAGAAAATATTTTGTACATGTGGATATATTTTTGTACATTTCTCTTTTGCAGCTATAGCTAGCCTACCTGTATTTTCCCATCCCATATAATGAGGACATTGAGAAAATGTTGGACAGAACTTTTACACCTGGTACATTTTGTGAGGGAGGCATGGGAGGGGGGAGCAAAATGATCTATTTTAGACCGATTATCTGAAATTTTTACAGTAGCTAGCTATAGGTTTTTTCAAAAAAGAAATATATTTTTCTCATACAACTTTTTAGACTTAGGCCTTAGTTTTAGAGATAGCAAATGGGAAATATATACCGTAACCGGGGTAACTCGGGACGATTTTCAAGGTTTTTTGTTAATAACTTCTTACTATGAATGATTTTTGCTACAAACTGGGTGTCATTTTGTAGGTCTGGATGAGAGCTACAGAATGGTGTA
>LQNS02278082.1:8539922-8568399 GCA_001587735.2 Parhyale hawaiensis | reverse complement strand
GTCCCGAGTTACCCCGGTTGACGGTACATCTAAATATATAACTACAGTAGGCTATGCATTTTTCTAAGTTTCAAAGGAAGAGAACTAAATGATTTTTCATCCTAGAATAAAACAATGACAGTTTTTTGAATCTTTGAAATATTCCTAACAAAACTATAGAGCAGGACTTTACATTTTTGCCCTCATAATTTTTTTTTAACACAGCTAAAAACTGAATCTTTTTCCTATACTACGGTATTTTAGTTAGCGACCAAATGGAATAGAATAGTCTATGGAGAGTCCAGTTTTGTAGTTTTGTTAAGAATGTTTCAAGGATTCCAAAACTGTTGTTTTTATTGTAGCATGAAAACCCATTGAGTTCTATTCTTTGGAATTTAAAAAAAATACACATAACTATATTAATAAATATTTTCCCTTATCTCAAAAATTAGGGCCTAAATCAAGAAGCAAAGAAGCAAGACAGTTTTTTCCAACCACCTTCTAACTCCGATCACATAAAATTTATGAAAAAACGTGTTTGAGCAAGAACTATGCACTTAAAACTAAAATCCGTGACTTGTTGACATGGTCTAGGATGTTATATTTTTGCCGGGGTTTGACATAACTCAATAAGGGTAGCACTCCCAATAGGGACATAAGTTTCTCATATTTTTTTCTATGGTGTTACGATTTGTGACATGCACAGGCAGCTGATACCTTATGGGCCATGCATACCAGGGTTGCGGGGCCGGAGGATTTGAGGTGGAGTCGGAGTCTGAATCTCACTTGCTCTAGGAGTCAGAGTTGGAATTTTTAGCCCGATTCCGACTCCGGAATCCCATTTATAAACAAATATTCAATATTCAATTCTGAATTTTCAGTCACAGGTATGAAAAAAAATATATATATATGTAAATATTTTTTTTCTTTGTACATTTCTCTTTTATAGCTATAGCTACTATGTATTTTCCTATTCCATATGATGAGGCCATTGACAAAATGTTGGGTAGAACTTGGGGGGGGGGGGAAGGGCAAAATAATCAATTTTGAACCGATTGTTCTGAAATTTGCATACTTTAAGTATTTTTGAAAAAAGAAACACATTTTGCTTTCAAAAATTGTTGGATTTAGGCCTTAGTTTTTGAGATAATGAGAAATATCTATATGCATTTTTTTCTAAGTTTCAAAGGAATAGAACTCAATGAGTTTTCATTATAGGATAAAAGCATTTACAGTTTTGGAATGTTTGAAACATTCCTAATAAAACTATTGAGCAGGATTTTCCATTTTTGCAATAATTTTTTTTTTCCAACTCAGCTAAAAACCAATTTTTTCCCCTAGGTATATTTTAGTTAGGATAGTGATCGGACAGAATAGAAAATGGAGAGGCCAGCTTGGTAATTTTGTTAAGAATGTTGCAAGGATTCAAAAACTGTCATTGTTTTTATTGTAGCATGAAAACAATGCCATTGTTTTCCTATGGGGAAAAATATCCAGCAATGGCAGAGTGTAATGGAACAGGTTAGGTAAGGGAGGCAATGCTTGTTTTTTTTTTTTTCATTTTAATATTTCGGGTACAGTCACGTTGAGTTGATGGTTAGGTTGGGTTGGGGTAAAAACCTATTTAAAAGCTATTCCATTACACTCTGCCATCGCCAGGTATTTTGCCCCATAGGAAAACAATGGGAACTCCAAAGTCGAATATCTCAAAAAATAGGTCTGACCACCACAAACAGACTTCAGATTCTTAATTTACACCCCAAAAAACCTACTTTAAAAAAAAAATTGATTTTTTAATGCCACTTTGCTAGATAAATACCGTTAAATGTGGCAACTCAGTACTGGGAAAACTCACAATCTTGGTGACACATTTAACGCACTCTGCGGTGACGCAGTCTGGGGCCTAGCCTCTATATGGTGACACATTTGACACACACTGCAGTCTGGGCATAGCCCCTATTTGAGGTCCTCTTTTCAGAGTGTGGCACTTCTCGCCAAGATCTTGGCAAGTAGTTTGCCGCCCTCGGCATAGCGGGTGGGCACCTATGAGCACCGCGACCTGTGGAACCTCATTTCAGAGTGTGGCACTTCTTGCCAAGATCTTGGCAAGTAGTTTTCTGCCCTCGGCAATGTGGGTGGGCGCCTATGAGCCCCGTGACCTGTGGAACCTCATTTCACAAATTCAGAGTGTGGCACTTCTTGCCAAGATCTTGGCGAGTACCTCATTTCATAGTGTGGCACTTCTTGCCAAGATCTTGGCGACAAGTTTGCCGCCCTCGGAAATGCGGGTGGGCGCCTATGAGCGCCGCGACCTGTGGAACCTCATTTCATAGTGTGGCACTTCTCGTAAAAATCTTGGCGACAAGTTTGCCGCCCTCGGAAGTGCGGGTGGGAACCTTTGAGCACTACGACCTGTGGAACCTCATTTCATAGTGTGGCACTTCTCGCCAAGATCTTGGCAACAAGTTTGCTGCCCTCGGCAATGCGGTTTGAGGTGACACACTGAAATAGGCCCCTGGCCCCCAGGTACGAAATCTTACACACACTACGCCATACGCCTACGGCTAACTTCCAGTGGCGCAGGATGCCTTGCGCTGCGCCGGAATTGTCTCGTCAGTAACTATAGAAAGGTAAGGTTTACCATTATGGTCTTTAATTTNCCTGGCCCTAGGCTAGATAGTTAGCTGCCGCATTTCCGAAATTCCGAGGGCAGCAAACTTGTCGACAAAATCTTGGCGCGAAGTGCTACACTATGAAATCAGGTTCCACAGGTCGCGGCGCCCACCCGCATTTCCGAGGGCCTCATTTCATAGTGTGGCACTTCTTGCCAAGATCTTGGCAAGGAGCGTGCCGCCCTCGGATATGTGGGTGGGCGCCTATGAGCGCAGCGACCTGTGGAGCCTCATTTCATAGTGTGGCACTTCTCGCCAAGATCTTGGCGAGAAGCGTGCCGCCCTCGGAAACGCGGGTGGGTGCCTATGAGCGCCGCGACCTGTGGAGCCTCATTTCCTAGTGTGGCACTTCTCGCCAAGATCTTGGCAAGAAGCGTGCCGCCCTCGGAAACGCGGTCCGAGGGCGGCAAACTTGTCGCCAAGATCTTGGCGAGCAGTGCCACACTATAAAATTAGGGTTAGCTGCACTGATATTGGAATTCTTGGCACAGCATTTAGCATTTTCAAACAACAACAAAAAAAAAACTACTGTTGATTAACTAGGCTATGCCTGTGCCTGATAATGAAAACTGGCTAGGCTAGGAAGCTATGTTACTTGCCTGCTATTTGTGTTAGTCCACTGCCCTAAAAAATATTTCTAATGAAGTATCAACTTCAATCTTTATTTTGAACCGGCACAGCACTAGCCTAATTACGCTAGTCTTGCATCACATTTTTCACGCGACATTAAAGTTAGCCTAACTAGGCTTACGTTCATAATTCCGGGTGAAATAAATCTGTCGAAGTTCGAACAAGGTCAAACGCATTAAAAAGCACCTGAAAAACCATGCACATAAAAATTGAGGCAAATACTCACAGAATACACGAATATACAATGAAGAATACCGCACCAGGTAGTATTGCACAAGGTCAGCTGTAACAAGTGCGGCCACTAGCTGCGCAACGTATCCAAAAATAAATCGCCGACTACGTCAGACGTCAGGCCTATAAGATACTTTTCGCTCGTGCGTCTGCTAGGTGCTTCTGTTGGGAGCACGTTTCTGAGAGGCGCATCTGTCGCACAGAGTGTAATGTAACGCAAGTAACGGACTACTGTGATCATGTTGGTGAAATGTGCTTGATAATAGGTGATGCAACTGATTGATAATGATGTGTAATTAAGATGACTGCATGTTGTAACCTCATACAGACACAAGGAAAAAAGTACCTTACTCCGAAACCAAACATTACCATTATGCAAATCGAGTTACTAGCTTTTTATGTCTTGTTTATTTGAGTCTTATTTGCCACAATTTCTTCATTTTTACACGAGAAGAAATTCGAGGTATTGGGGGGGGGGCAGTCGCATTCGTCTTGTTTGACACAGATTCTTCGCTTTTGTACGGGAAGAAATTCAAGGTATTGGGGGAGGGGGGGGGGGCAGTTGCATTTTTTCCATGGATTGAATCTTTAATCCGATTGTATCTATGATACGGAAGATAAACTGAACTGGACCTCAAGAACGGGCATGATCAGTTCAGTGGTTCCATGGGCAATACAACTCAAATACGTAACATGTAATAATATATGACTTTGCTTACAGCCTGGGAGTTGAATATTCGTTAGAGAGAGAAGTAAAGAATCTGTTGATAGTGAACCGAACTGGCCGCTCCTTGGCGGGCAAAAGAGGACGGCCGAATAACGGGTGGTCTATGCCCAGCTAATTAACACCTGTTTTTTGGCGAAAGCGAAGACGATCGCAATGACGACCCAACGGGTCACGGGTCGTCTAGTATTATACTAAAAGTCTGCGAACCGGTCTTGCTTGTTTATATGTGTTTTATTTATGTGTGTCTTGTTTGACAAATTTTCTTCACTTTTACACGAGAAGAAATTCGGGGTATTGGCATTCTATCCATGGATTAGCTCTTTAATTCGATTGTATCTGTGATACGGAAGTTAAACTGAGCTGGGCCTCAAGAACGGGCATGATCAATTCATTGGTTCCACGGGCAATGCAACTGAAATAGGTAACACATAATAATTTGACTTTGCTTACAACCTGGGTATTGAATATTCGTTAGAGAAGCAAAGAATCTGTTGATAGTGAACCGAATGGGCCGCTCCTTGACGGGCAGAAGAGGACTGCCAAATAGCGAGTGGTCTATGCCCAGTCAAATAACATCTGTTTTTTTTTTTTTTTTTGCGAAAGCGACGACGATCGTGATGACGACCCAATGGGCCACGGGTCATCTAGTCATAAAACAAAACTGAGCTGTACCTCTTATTCCAATCCATAAATGACGCTTCTCCTCCGACTACAAACGTTGATCCCTCCGTATAATGAATGTACCACGGCTGCTGCTTCCAAATTGCCCGACTGTAGAAGCATTGACATTAGGACCTTTCTACCTTATAACCCAATTCTAAATTTATAGCCATTATAGGCTGCCTATGAGAAAATAGTGAAAGGTTTATGATAACATCGGATAAATGGCTATAAATTTCCGATTTGGTTACCCCTGTCATTCGCATTTTACACCTTTCCCTGACAACATCTCTGCTTTCAGTTAGTAAAGCAGAAATGCAGCAAATTATTCCTTTTATTTATTTGTTTATTTAATGATCATTTATTTCTCCACAGGCGGGAGGCGTTCTGGGATTATTATATTACAGCTTATATTAAAAATTTCGTGTACTTTCATTTCTTAGCAATATTACAGCTAATCTTATTTTATTTCTGTAGATGGGAGAAAACATCCCGAAACGTAAACATGCTATGATTTTGTCGACGATAATATTAATTTTCGAAATCTACTTTAGAGCCGTGCCTCATTGCACAAGTGGGCACCAAAGAACTTCTATTTCTACAGGAAGTAAAGAATGCAACGTTACGCTATTTGCTTCCTTGTGGGCACGGACGAGCCCTTTTCCCCACTTTTCTGCCTGCCCTAAATTCTGCACTTAAATACAGTACAACGTTGCTCCTGGACAGCACATGAAGTAAATTTACTTTGCACGGGCCTGTAACACTAGTTGTGGAAAGACTGTGCTTACTTTTCTTTCTTTTACTGTGGCGGTGGTAGTTCCGCTTTCCATGAACAGAACTTATTCTACGCTTTCCTAAGCTGTTCTATGTTAGCCGTACATCGCAAAATTATTTTAACCTACCGTACCTTACTTAACCTAACTTTACATACCTATATCCCATCGCCATAATTGCCGCCGAAAGGACCGACGTTGTAATTTGCGGCCGCTCTGCTCGATGTACATTGAAAATATATAATTTTTCTCTATTGTTTTTGTCTTGCTTCAAAATAACAGATTATTCTCAACATCAATAGATTTTCAGCTTATTGTATTAAATCAGCATTTTGCCAATTTTGCGATTAGGATGGATATAAATATTGCAGAGTACCCTGCTGAATTCCCGTTTTCTTCGTTTACGTTCAAGGAGCGAGTAACGGACTGCGGTATTGATGCGCGCTGCAAGGCGATCAGTTTATTATTAGGAAAATTCTAAAGAGAGTCAGCACTTACCACCAGGGAACACAAATAACTTATTATTTCTTCATGGTCAGCAGTGTCAGCCCCTGTCAGGCAACAGCTTGATGATACAGCGTCGTCTAGGCATGACGCTAGATTTATTGTTAACTAGCTGAAACCTGGGAAAATTCCACAGAAAAAATCACCAGAGACAGATGAAGAATTAAAGTACATATAAGAGACACAGGCATACAACTTCAAAGCGCACCTCATATCAACAGTTGGAGACTGAAGAAGTGCCCGCCTGAGTTTATTTCAATCTCTGAAAAGCATTGTTCTTTAATTATATCTCACATCCGCACCATCCTATCATGGATAAACAAAATGGAAAAATATGTTCCAAGTCAGACAGTAAATCTTCCACCTATGACATGCGAGCAGTAACAGTAATCAGAAAATGACTCCTGCCAATCTCTCCCGGAACAGCATTAACGATACTCTAATTTTCCCCTGCCTTATACCTACAGCCCAGCTAACAATTTCACGTTGGTTGTACGAAGATATCAGGTAGTTTGTACACATATCAACTCGCTATGCACGAACTGAATGACCTAACCCCCGCTAGATGTCTCTAGTGGCGCTTTGTTGACATATTTTCGCGTGTTTGACCAGTGTATCGAGCGCAAAAATGCTGCATGCTCCATCCCAGAAGCTTGCGCAAAAGTCGGAGCACTGTACAGGTTGTTAGACTTCGATTTCAAATTCTCACACAAAACTAGGATGCTCGTTCTTTTGGATAGCGTGGAGGCTTTCGCAGGGGACGACGGAACTGGCGCGATACTGAACAAGAGCAACCTGAACGAACACGACTGGAATTGGCGCAAATTGCAATAAGCGCGTCACCGAACAAGCACCAACTGGAATAAGCGCGAATCGGAAAAAGTCTGAAACGTTAGAAGTCGCTCAATCAGCGCCCTTAAACGTTTTAACAGAGTTGTGCTTGGCGGCGCTAGAACTAGCGCGCGCTAGTAGTGCCGTTAGTTTTTCACGAGCGTAAGCAGTGAAGCACTAGCGCCTCTAGGTTTGATAATCACTAGCGTCGCTAGGTTTTTAGACAATGTCAAAAGCTAGTCGTTAGTTTTTGCATTATACAGGCTGTTGAAAAATTCTTGGTACAAACTTCGGCTACTAGTAGGAAATATCAATGTAAACATTTTTCATAAAGAAACCGCAAAAGGTTTTTTATTGAGATATTGGGCTTAGAAAATTTATGGAAATTCAAGATAGTACTGTAGTGTGGCGTGTACTGAACCTGAATAATTATCATCCGTATTACTTCCAGAGTCCAGGGTCTACTTCCCACAGATTATGTTCCTCGTAAACGATTCGCGCAGTGGGTTTTTGAATCAGAAGTTAGAAGATCCCCATTTTGCAGAACATGTGCTGTTCACGGATGAAGCTATGCTGGGGCCTTTAACATACCCCCCTAGACTAATAACACTCCTTGCAGTTCTGCTCACTGAGTATTTTACTTGATGAGGGTCATAATAACACCAATTGTAAAAAACAAAGCAAAATATGTGACCGACAAGAGCAATTATCCCCCTATCGCAGTGGCCACATCTCTTTCGACAGTGGTAGAACTAGTGCTTGAGAGACGAATGCCACCGTACATGATGATGACAATCAATTTGGCTCTAAAGCCGAACATGGAACAGAAATGGCTATATTCACACTCAAACGGTCATAAATCATTTCATTGACAGTATCCCAATGTACTTGTGCTTTCTCAATGCTAAGGCTGCGTTTGACCGAATTCTCCATTATTCTCTACTTAAGTGTATGCTTGAGAGACAAATACCTCCTTATATTGTTAAGACGCTAAAATACTGGTTTCAAACTCAGAAATGCTATGTGAATTGGGGAGCGGCAACGTCATCAGCGTTCAGCATGACTCATGGCTTACGACAAGGGGGCTTACTCTCTCCAGTTCTCTTTAACATCTTCATTGATAGCATCCATACCCATCTGAACGCAGATGGAGTGGGGTGCCACATTAATGGTCACGCAGTAAATGCGCTCAGTTATACTGATAATATAGTACTCGCTTCTCCCCATTCTAGTGGGCTGTAAAATTGGTCTCAATTTGCGAGAGCGAAGCCAGCAAACTGGATATTGAATATAATTCTGTTAAAACTGTTTGTATGCACATTAAACCTAGGAGACGTAATCTACCCTCGGATAAAGTCACTGGACTTAATGGTGTCGATCTCACTTATGTAGACAGCTTCTCTTACCTGGTTCATAAAATCACCAATAATTTTCGTTATAACGAGGATATAGAGAAAGACACGCGAAAGCTCCCCGCAGTAGACAACATGCTAATCAGAAAGTTTGGTCACTGCTCGGATGAGGTTAAATGTCAGCTCTTTCAAAGCGGCTGCTATCCCCTGCACTGTAACTCGCTCTGGTCTAACTTTGAGCAGAAATCAATTGGACGCCTACGTGTTGCCTATAATAACATATTTCGGCGCCTGATGAATGTTCCGAGGTCAACTAGTGCAGGTATGATATTTGCTCAAAAGTATACTGGTTATCTCAAACTCAGGGCAAGAAAATGCGCTCTGAGCCTCCACCTCAGGATAGAAAAATTTGATCACGCCCTACTCAATGTGATCCGTAACGGTCCTGGCTACAAACTATCTAACATATATAGCCGATGGTTGCGTATCGTATTTCCAAGTAGGGGCCAAATAATGGGTCGCAATGCAGTGTAGCTTGTAATGATGGTATTACCTGATCTTAGTATCTAATGCTGCTTTAGTATTAAGCTGTCTCCTGTGTACTATGTCCCTATGTGTACCTAATGCAGCATATTATTATGATTATCATTTATAGCCTATGAGCTGGGTAAAACCACACACTGTGATCAATTAATATACAAAAATTAAACAGAAAATCCCATGGCTGATGTATATTTGCTTTCTTGCAGGTTTTTCATATTTTTATCCGGAAATAGAGCCAAACTTAAGCTCCACCAGCAATGTTGAATAGTGAAGTTTCCGCAAATTCTGCTGAGATTGCATCGCACATATCCCACATTATTGAGTGTCAAATGGTGTTACACCCGAATCACATAGCATTATGGTTTAGGACTCTAGAATCTCACTACAACACGCCTAACACGCTCAATCCGTGCTTTCTGATAACTATAATAGAAAAGGAGAAGTTTTGAAGGAATATCGCAATAATTTTTATTCATTCTCAAATTATTAAAGAGGAATGAAAAGACTCTTTAAATGATAATACACCTTGCATATCACCACGGACAGTGTTTAATTTATATTAACTTAATAAACCGAATGAGAAAAAAAATACACGTGGGCGTAGTACGCCTCTTGGAAGTTGACACTAGTGCGGTAGGAAAAACGAGTTAATTCAAAACCAAGGTTAAATCAACGACCAGGAACTACTATAAAAATGTCGGAACTACGTCGAAACCCGTAGAGAACAAGTCCGGTCTATAACGAGAACTTCCTGTATGGAACTATGGAAGGAAGGAAGGAACGTAGGGAGGAACAAACAGAATTATATGATGACTAGTGATCTGCGTCGTTATTAACAGACAGGAGATAATTGACATTTCAACGAAACCTCAAATTTCTTATTATTTCTACTCAACATAGGGTTTTTCCAATAGAAATTCAATGTTCTGCCCGTTAAGTGGCATTTTCTGTATCAAAAACAAACAAACAAACAGACAAAACAATACACATTTATTCCTCATGTGGAGACTGTGTCCAACAAGGTTAGGACACAGCATCCTGAGGTTTTCATGCTTAGTACTAGCATAAGAATAATACTAAAAATAACATAAGAGACAACTGGAATTAAGCATGCCTGCATCTAAATAAGGAGATAATATTGACACTATTCTCCGTTGAGAGGAGCGTTGGTTACACAGAGCTGGGGAGAATTTTTTTTTTGAGTACATGAAATACAGTATGCAGCCTAAAGTGGGCTAGGGCAAGTCGTAGCGTACTAGTAAACAGTACGTTTACAGGGATTTCAAAAAAGTGGAGAAAAGTGCGATGGGAAATTTAGAATATATATAAACCAGCTAACCATATTGAGGAGTGAATGAGAAACTGACATGTATTACAAGAAATAATAATAAAAATAAAAAATCCTGAAATAAAATAGAGTAGATAAATAATATTACAGTGAAAGAGACGCTGCACGTTTCCAATTTAATTCATTATATAACAGTGATATTCCAATTTGTAATAGACAAGGATTTATTGGTGAAAAACAGCCTGTGAGGGTATTAGAAAAGACGAGTAATTTGAGATCACGTTAGAATATATGAATTAACTAGGATGTTTGCTATGCTTGAGAGAGTGTCTGTCACAGTTACCTTAAGAATTTTAGCAAAGAAGCAGAGTAAAAATAAATTATTTTCCCATATCGATGTAGTACTCAACATATTAGGAGGGCGCAGCACCGCGGGTGTTTAATTCTTAGTCTTAAAGCTAACACCGTAACATGAGTTTTTTATCTCTATTCTTAAAGCTAACACACGGGACGGAATTTGCCAGACGCCAATTTTTTTTAATGCTAGTTAATCATCTGTTACTCCTAACATATCTAATAATATCTTTAAATTTCGTCAAAATCGGTCCATTTTTATTCTTAAAGCTAACACACGGGACAGAAGTTGCCAGACGACAGATTATGTTTAACGTTTTCATTCTATGACAAAAATGAGGAAGATGTAATACTTAAACTAGTATACTAAACAGTGTAAAATGCAACAAGATTGGCCAGATTTTGCGGTTACGCCTGCAGGGTTCTTTAGAATTTTTAGATGAACAATAAAGGTAGTGACCCAGTGACAGAGTTAACGTTAAACTAAAGGGAGACAATCTATAATCCGAATAACTTTGACTCATGTGAAACCTAATTATAAGACCTCGATTGGACACTTTTAACTGAGTTTACGGTGCTATTGCGAACCGGTTACGCTTGAGACGGCCGAAAATTTAACTCAATCCGGGGGAGCAAGTCAGGAATGACGATAAAGAACAAACGAAAACCGTAAGTGAAAGCAGGAAATGAGGAAGGAAGCACAGTAAGAATGAAAATTTGCGATCGAGACGACCTAGCTAAACTAAGGAGACCAATTGTTCATAGGTAAACACTATCGGCTCACAAGCATGAGTAAAAGCGCCGGAAAAGCTACAAAATTACGGCCTTTTTACTTTAAGGGCGCTGCCCGTAAGCGCCCACATCTTCTCTTGCGCCCCCCCCCTCCTACATGATAACTATGGGAAACTACAGCAGCAATTGCTCGACGGTTGAGTAGACATTCATTCATAAAAGACACTACACCACAAAGTACAACGGAAACTTGTCCATAGCACACTGCAAAACAATGGACATTGTTTTCGCTTAGTAGACTCTGTATTCTCCATTACATGCTACATTATAGACAGTGCAACACAATGGATATTCTCCATTAAAGATTAAATTGAAATCATTTGTTTCTCCCCATAGGAAGGTATTCATACAATATTACTCTTATAATATGGCTTTATTCAGCAAACTAGTGTAAAACATTATAGCAATGAGCCTTATCAATTTGGGTACAAATTTCCAGTGCTATAGTACTTCACAACTTACATTTTGTACGCTCTATGATAGCAATATAAAGGTTCACACATAGGCCTGTTGTGAATCAGCTAACGCATCATCATGTTTACTGCAAGGCTAAAAAAACGAAAAACAGGTGACATCAGGAAAACTATGAAATAAAGATAATATAAAGAAGAAAAGAGAACACAGAAAAAATATAATGTTTATAGCGGCGGCAGGAAAATTTACTTAAAACTTATTATATCGACGTGTTTCGCACCTATTTACCCACAATGAGGGGAAAAAGATTAAATGGAATATAATTTTGTAGTTTATTTTCTTGAACAAGTCAGTTATATTTCCAAGAGTTACAGAAGGAAAAAAATAGCAACACAATGGACATTCCCCATATGTTTGTCACGTTGCATTACCTATAAGAGGTATTGTCTGTCACGTTGTGTTACCTGATTCCCCATTACAAACAGTGCAACGTAATGGATATTCTCCATAACAGACAGTGCAACACAATGGACATTCTCACTAGCAGAAATTGCATCCCGATGGATAGTCTTCACTTCCGGCAGTGCAACACAAAGGACATTTTCAATTACAAACAGTGCAACACAATGGGCATTCTCCATGAGAGACAGAGCAACACAATGGATATTCTCCTCTACGGACAGTGCAACACAATGGACATTCTCCATTGCAGACAGTGCAACACAATGAACGTGCCCCATAGCAGACACTGCAAAAAAAAAAAGGATAATCTTCCTAAGAACCCTGAAACGCAATGGGCATTGCTTCATAACACATTGCGACACAATAGACATTCCTCCATACCAGATTTGCAACACAATGGAAGGTCCTCGATAGTGCCCAGTGCCACTATGGACAATGTTGCAGACCATAGACTGCACTTCAATGGTCATCCTTCCATCGCAGACAAAGTAACACACTCACACTGTAATATAGTAGACATCCAGTATGGCACACAGCAGTACAATTGACATTCCACCATAACGAGACATTGCAACCCAATGGATATTCTTCACTAGCACACTGTTACACAAGGGACATTCCTCGTTAGGACACTGGAATATAACAGTCCCCTGCATGATCTGTGCTCTACAATGGAGGGCTTTCCATTGCCGGCAGACACTGACCCACTACGGACATTCCTTTCACAACGGACGGGTCCGCCAAATGAGCGACGGAGTGCCGGATCCGCTACTCGCTTGTGTACCCGTTCCTGCACTCGTGCCCCCCGCCGTGGGCCCATTACCTCGGCTCCCAACTCGACGGGAAGCCCTTAACGATCTTGCCTGAAGTTGTCCGGCACACAGTACGGCTTTCCCTAAGGGGGTCACTGCACCCGAAACGAGACTGAAGGTATACGGCACAGAGGGCAATGTTTTCTACACTTGATCGTTGCTGCGCAGTTCAGTTAGAGCCGTGGTTGCGGGCGTCTGTTGGGCGTCCGTGATTACCACCCGCGAGCGAAGCTTGAAGATTTAAGTACATACATTTGCATATATGTTTGTCTGTCTACCCAAAAAGAAGATTAAGGTGTTGAGCAATGTTCATAATTTATTGCAGAGAGTTAGGTGGGTTGACCTAGATGTGAAAAATGCCAAAACTCTAGAGTAAGCTGGCCATAAAAAATGATAGCATTTGAATTTTCCTAAAACCGCGGGTGATGGTTTTACGCGACGAGGCATTTTTTTTTGTCTCGCAAAACGTGGCACAATGGTAAAAGGTCGGTGTGGACCGAGACCTGGGCATTGAGTCCTCTCTGAGATCCTGAATCTTGGTCCATCTATTGCGAACTGCCTAATGTAATCTACGTACTATTCTTAGAAGCTAGAAGCTAGGGTAACAATGCAATTGCCATAATGTAAGCCATTGCCGTGCGTTATACCAAACATTCTTCAAAATATATCTCATAAAAAGATTCATAGCATCCACCGGCGTATACGTTTGCAGCGCAACTTTTCCAGCTTCTGTCTACGAACGATTGAAAAATATATCAATTTTGTTCGATAACGTACCGTCAAGTTTACCCGTGACGGGTGATGTACACGAACTACAGTATGTTCTATTTTCAAGAGGAGCACTGTTGTTGCCAGATATATTTCAAATTAGTTAATAATATGTTTACTTTGTTTACCAGATTATATAAACTTTCGTTGCTTTCGTTCGGTGATAATTAGGCCACATTTTCAATGCAAAATAGCTTCGTACACTCGCTAAATTTCTGGCCCTTTTTTGTATTCCTGGAGTCCTGTAGCTGCTTGAAAGTCAAACAGAGGTGATAAAATATCCAAAAGTTTTGGTCGACTATAGACTACAGTTGATTATCGAGAGTTAGCGCGTTTACAGAGTGACACTAATATATCCTTTCTGAAGAGTTTCCCTGCATTATTAATTAGAAGCGCTCACACACTGCGATGTCAACATTGTGTAAGGAAACCTGTAGCACGGTGATGCTTATTTATGAGAGGTAATATAATGAAACAACAGGGTAGGCTGTCTGGCCCAAGGATCTCATAATATTCCCTGAAGAAGATGGATGGAGGTCCGGGGTCTCAATAATCGCTCGCTGGAGGACACAGCGAGTGACGCGACTTTGTCCACTGCGCGATTTTCTTGTGTAACCAACGAAAGTCGAATTACTGTCCTTATGCTGACCTCTTTCGACGGAAACTCAGATTTTTCGAGAATTTTATTTTTCTGATTTTCCTTACGAGTAGTCTTCCTTGTCATAAAAATATTACCAGGAATTGTACATCAGCATTTAATTTACAGTTCAGTTTAAAAACTTTCTCCACCTTCCTGAAGTGGAGAAACTTCAGGAACGTGGAGAAAGTTTTTATAAATATTACCAACAAATGCATTATCGAGTTAGATTAGCAAAATGAACAAATCCTACCGAAGGTCTTATGCTGGCGTTGAAAATTTTCCAATTACCGAACAGTACAATATTACGGTGCGTTATCTATAAAAATTAATGTATTTGTCCTTACAATTCACTGATATCATCTATAGCAGTTGCCCTGCACAGCACAGCCGTCCCTTAACTACAGGACAACTGTCATTGTTCTAAGGCTAGATATGTCAATGTTATTTGATACCGTCCGGCAATATTATACGTACGGTACTGTTGCTGAAGAGATACTCAAAGCATAGGGCATTGTGCCACATAAGAGATATTCCAATTTTATTTGCTAATGAACTGTCGTCTTATACTGTGTGTTAGCTGCAGATTTACACAACATGGAGCTGCATGGATATTCTACAGTTGGTAAATGTTTTCACTTACCACAGTTTAACCTGAGGTTGTGCTTCTAACTTAACCCAACCCGTCTGAGCATACGTCCGTCGCTTACTCCTTTTTTTCGTTACGCAGTCCGTGTACCTTAAATCCCAAATTAATCATGAATTTATTCCGTCAGCAAAGAATTCGCACTTGTGTCTTGATAAAGACAGAAACATAACAGTGCTCCTTGCATTGTTCTCCAATGTATTTGAACACCTTTTCTAAGCTCTCTTTCCCACAGCTTACATGCAGATAATTTAGCCCTTCCTAATCTTACGCATTTCAATTTTTTGACGGCGTATTCGAGTTTTCTCACTGTTTCGGGAACCGTGAATACTGATCTATAGCCCATCTTTATTCTGTTTTGTTTAATGCGATAGTGGACCCGCGTGTGAAAAAATTCACCCAATAATCATCAATATATTTGCTCAATATAGGCCGATGCGGAATCTTCTCTTCTTTGATTTGCTTCTTCTTCATCATCATCACACTTCTTCGTTGATTGTACATATAACTCTCGACTTTTACGTGTCTCGACTTTTACGCTCTCTACTTTTACGAATGTAATTTTGCGGACCTATCTCAAATTTTACGACAGTGTTCCCTACTCTCGAATATTACAATTTGTCCAGCATTTCAAGCGTTTTCGATGAGTATTGTACTATTTAGCATTGTTAATTGTATAACACCAACTTCTTAAGCAATAAATAGACATGCTATCAATTGCTTTTGTACATATATCCTTCATACTGTTGTAGAAAAACGAAAAACTTCTTCAGGTTAACTTAGCATAGTCCATGCTTAAGAGAAATTTTTTCTGTTACATTACTGAGGCGCCAGTGTTGCCAAGTTAGCATTTTTTAAGGCCAGATTAACCATTGTTGTAACCAACCTTCCTCTCAACGGAAAAGAGTGCCAATGCTATGTAGGCATTGTCATTGTACCAGTGACTCTCAACAGAACAGATACTGATTTACTCTATGTTATTGTTTAAAATTATTCTTATGTTAGCATTCAAGTAAGACAGCCTCGGGGTGCTGTGCTCTAACCTTGTTGGACACAGCATCCCCATGAGTAGTATGTAAATGGCATTTATATTCTGTGATTTTGCATTAAAAATTAGGTGTTAGCATCTAGCAGGAAAAACAGTATCGAAACAGAATATTTAGCTCTTTTATGGTATTTTTTTATCATTTGTTAGTAGTTAGTGCAAAACCGCAGAAATTTCAAGCCAATTTGCCCATTTTGTACCAAAAGTCACTAATCCTATGATTCACGTTTATTGGAATCTTGAATTGAATTTGTCTAATGTAGCCATGGGTGTGGCCATGTTAAAGTAATGGAGTGCTAGCATACCTATACAATGTGTTGTGTTTATGTAATAAATGGATTCTTCCTCCTGATCGTATAATAAAGCTAACACTGCAAAATTTCTCGACCAAAAACGACAGTTGAGATGCAAAGCTGAGGAAACTGTGTATGCAGTGGCAGGTAAAACTATGGCAAAATACAAAAAAATAGAACAATAAAAATTACACAAGTAACAAATTTTACAACGCCTGAAGAATTGTCTTATAATCGAATGTTAAAAGTCATCAGCGCTTTCAAAAACCTCAAGCTAGTTTCAGTCAAAGAAATTCTGACTAATCGCATCCCTCTAGAAATATGATATTGCTTAAATGACGAAATTAAGTAGCTCAGTTTTTACCCTAGAAATTTTTTCTATAAAAAAGCGCAACTATAGACGCTGTGGCGAATTTTGCAGGTAACAGACCCACCTCCTTGAAACAATTACGGTTTGCTTGATTGAAGTATAGCGGTAAAACAAACTGTTACTCAGAAGTTTAGTTAATGCAAAAATTAAAGCAAACAAAATGTTTCTATCAGTGTTTTGTCATGTGCTCACAAAATATGGAGAAGAAAATTAGCGCTGTGAAAATTTTGAAGAGTGCTGGCAAATTGTTATTAACGAATAAAAACATTGAATTTATATTACCACTAAACAGCTCTACAGATTTAAATGTGCTGCATAAGCATTGTGTTATATAATTTCATTGAAATTAAATTTAAAACGTAGTTTTTGTCTTGCAAGAGATTTACAATTTTTAACATTTTTGCTTCGAGAATCTAGCAGGAAATCCCAGATTTCTTCTGCAACACTATATGTATGACCTTATCTCGACTTTTACGAAAGTACCTGGAGTTTTACGATTTCATCTGATCCCAATCTCTCGTAAAAGTAGAGAGTTATATGTACTTTCCTTACTAAAATACATATAGAGGAAAACGCTACGACGGCCAACTCAAATTATCGTAAGAGATGCGTGCTTTCTTTTGAGCAGTACACTTCAATTCGGCTGCAGCACACTCCTTCCCCCCTTTTATGGCATGCAAAAAGAAATTCCTTGAATTAGTAAGCGCTAAAACATCACTGAATTTCATTTCCGCTGCGTATCCAAAATACCCAGTGAGATAGTTTCAGCAGAATAAAATTTTCGCACCAAAGAAGTTTGAATTTAGAACTAGAGCACTCTGGTCGGTAGGTTTCGTTATGATAACGAAACCTACCGACCAGTGACGGAGAATCCTACAACTGACACCATGAAATCAATTAACAAAATCCTGAAATCAATGAAAAATAATTAGGAAATTAGTGATGAAACTCAAAGAGCTCTTGCCATTAAGAAATGCGTCACTCCACTTTTTTATGCCTTGATCAAAATTCATAAAATCGGCAATCCAATTCGTCCAATAGTGTCATTTATCGATTCGCCGACTTATTTCATTGCTAAATTTCTCTCACGCATCTTGACACCTAATACAGAAGCAGCTCCACAAAAACTGAAAAAAAACTCATTTCGGAAAGTCTCAGTTGGCTCAGTGCGCTGCTAATGGTGGGAATATAGGGCATGAAGCATCTCCAAGAGACGAAAAACGAAAAAATAAGAAACAGAAGTAAGAAAAACTTGTACGGAGGGTCCTTTCTGCTGCTCCCCCCCCCCTCCAAAGGGAGCTGATAGAAGTCGCATGGGACGAGCCGCTTACCACCAATCGGCGGCCCACCTTTTGGAACAGAAGGGAAAGTAAAGAGAACCTACCTAACCTTACAAACTAACCTCAGCAGGAATTGCGGCCAGCTGCAACATCCCCTGCGACGAAGGCACCCAGGATAGCCCTTTGGACGTGAGGCTCATATACAGTATATGCTGATAGGGATGTAGGCCCGTAAAAATATACCCCTCAGTTTTTCATCATCAGACATTTGCATTATTTGACATTGCGGCAATAGCTTTTAGAGGGCAGGAGCGTTAGTCCCGGCTGCACTCTGGGAATGAACCTGTTGGTCCGACTACTGCCAGGTATCTAATGTAATCTACGTTAATGCCTGAGACGCAATCCATAGTAGCAAAATCAACAAGTTTATATGAAGCTCTTGATAAGTTAATCATAGTGCGCTTAGCTAAGGCCTCCTAAAGTACAGACCTGAGTGTGTGCTTCGATAATGGCCCCATCACGTACAGTCCCTGGACAAATTATTAGACACAATGTGATATTTTTGGTACCGACTCGGCGTATTGCGGACATATCTGGATGAAATACTATGTTTCAACTATTTAAGGTGACAAATTATGATACTTTAGGTTTTTCATCCACGTAAGGCCCAAATGTGCAGAGCAGGTACCAAAAAATGTTACGTTGCGTCTAATAGTTTGCCCGGGACCGTGACGATCGGACCAACTTAGTGACGTATAGACCCAAGCCTGTAACTTGGGAAGCCTTAGCTTAGCTCGACCTCGTAGCATCAGTCAATGATGTCAAAAATCTATTTCATCTTATTTTTCTTTTTAGTTTTCAAGACTGTCAGTGTCCATTGCATGTTCAACGTTTAAGAGGGAAGAAACAAAAAGAGTATATATTCAACGAGTGGCAATACCAGTCCACAGCGAAACTACTTTCAGGTACGAACGCTTGAGGTACTTCAGAGTAACTGGAAGAGTACGGTAAAACGAACGGAAGCATTATCGTTTCAAGATATTCTTTAGAACCAGTGTAATGACGTAAGGACGCAAAAAACACGAAACGCCTCCTTTCCGAAATAGTTATGCAGAAACGACTTTCAGGTTGTTCCGAAATGATTGTTTCTTTCGATAAAAAAAAAAACAGATTCGAGACACCGACCAGCAAAAAGGGTGAACTTGATAAAACTCTTCACAAAGTCTACCCAGCTTGAGCCATTCAGTCCCGAATTCATCTTTAACTTCTTAATATTATTACACCACTGTCCAGGACACTATTTTTTGACCTTATAACTGTGCTAAAAACGCTGCATTTCCAGCATTATTTTTCGATTTGTACTTGTTATATTTTTATTCACGATTTTCTTAACTTTCTGCAACTTAGCTCTTTTCTTCGGAAAATAAGTAGAAGCACGATTTAATTGATTGAAAAAAATTATTGTTGCTTGAAATTATTTTATGATATCAGTTAATAAATAGCACCTGTCAGTATGAGAAGCAAATAGTTTAGCTAAGAATTATTAAATTCCGAAAGAGACCCGAATGGATGTGGGACCACGATTTGGAACTGAGAGATTAAGTTACAATACGGGCTAAACTATGGTTACAAGCCGATATAGCTGAATACGATACCAGAAATGAACAATATTTAGTCATATAAAAGAACCGAATGGAATCAATGAATCGTTCACGAAGCCTCACAAATGAAAGCGCTCATACTTCTCAAACGACACAAGCAAATCAAAAGATTCTTTTCGCGGAAAATGCTTTACCAGGTCCATTGCAATTGCTGAAAGCTCAATATCTTGCTAAGTAAATCAAACTTGAAATAACAGAAAAAAAGACAGGGACACCTCACATTGTTACTTTAGGCGCACCTAAGCGACAGTATAGTCTCCAGGCACCAGTGTGTTTACCATAATTTAAAAATACGGTGAAAGGAAATGGGATGCTTCCATATCTTTCCAGCATTGAAATGATCTCAATCTAATAAAGCAGACCTTGGCATCAACAACAATGCATTTTACAGCCAACAATGGCTCAAAAACATACAAAGGTTAGAATTAGATCGGATGACATCATCTTTAAGCAAAAGGGAATTGAGAAAAACATTTTAAGCTCCGTGCATATTTTCATGGATTCTATTTACTGGAGAACAATAGAGGACAAATAATTTCTGTTGCAGGGATATGAGAGAAATTATTTAATATCGTCTTCTCAGGGAAAGAAATTCCACTGGCATTGTTTCTGACCGACCTTCATCTCACTTTAACTCAATTCTTGTCTCTTGCATGCGAATTTGCATCTAAGACATTGTCCATAGTCAACACTGTATAGCAATTCAAAATATTGAAGTATTGATAAATATATTAATATCTCTACATCTACACTGTATATTACTTCGTAATGCGTATGTATTTATTTGCAAATATATCAATATTTTTTCTGTCGCGCTGGAGGGAATAAGATAGGTAGGACATCGAGCCTTGAATAGGAGCTATATAGAGCATCCAAGACGAGGGATCGCAATCAGGCAAACCAAGGGACGGCTTTTTAATTACTATGAACTTGAGGTCCCCCGCTTCAAGCTGTTCATAGAAGTATAGGCGACCAAAGACCTGGACTATAGGTAGATCGGCAAGTTCACAAGCAGAATATTAAATTCTTATTTGAGAATCGATAGTCCACTATAATATATAAATAACAATAGAGTGATTCTTGGATCTTTAACTCTCTCTTTCGTTTTTCTCTCTTGCTGGGCTGGTTGCGTGTAGGTTGATAACCTTATGGAGCTTCCTCCGTTCTTACGTCGCCAGTCTAGTGTATTTTGATAACAACTAGAGAGCACTCTGAAAGCACATAACTCTGCCAAGCAAGCCAACGTTAACGAAAAATTCAAATTTGTTCTTAAACCATGATTTTCTTTTTATCAACACTAAATCTAATCATTTATGATTCTGATAGTATTAACAGTTTCTGCAATTTTCTTGAAGATCCGTTCATAACTTTCTGAGTCATACTGCTAGCAAACATTATGGCAAACATGAGTCAAACGCACAAGCGGACCATCCGATCTGCACCAAATTATCTGTCTTTTAACTTTAGTAAAAATTTCTGTAAATTTCCATTCAAAAATGTTTTAGTTATTGTGCTAACAAGCTCAAAATTAAACCTCGCAACAAACGAACGAACAAACAGATCATCACAAAAATTTGGCCATTTACTCTACGTAACATACCAAACAACTCATGTAACTTCCATTAAAATCTGTCCAATTTTTTTTAACTTATGGCTCTGAGAAAGAATAAGCAGAAAAACAAACAAACAAACAAACAGATGGATGGATTTCCACTTAAAGTTAATCATCTGTTACTGATAACACGCCTAAGAGTCCCTGAAAATTTCGTAAAGATTGGTTTATAACTTTTTGAGTTATCTTGGTAACAAACGAACAGACAAGCTGACTAACACGACAAAAATCTAACCTCCTTGGCGAAGGTAATCGATAGTATCATTTCTTGACCTCTGACCGTCTGACATTTTTAGAAACCTAACCAAACATACGAGTAATAAAACCATTTATGATTGATCACACACTCGAAGTCAATATTCACAATATCGTGAGAAGCGAACCATGATAGCAGTCCGCAGTTGATCCTTGTGCAGGGTGGACTTGCTACATTCAGAGTGTTGTCCAATTGCTTCAGATTTCAACGAGCGCTCTGCTATTTGTCAAGTATGGTACTGTCGACAGATGACCTTGGTCCCGTGGGTACGTGATGCTAGTAGTCCGAGCAGGTGACTGTAGTATGTTGGGCAGCTAACTTAGCCTAACTACAGCATAAAGTCAACTAAGTAACTACAGGATGGTGTTCAGGCCCCAAAGGTCATGCTGAGGGTCACAGCCCTTGATTACCAGCGAGTATCCCGAACATGGAGCACGAGAGGTCAGTAAATGCGACCATCGGTTAGCTGTCACACCGGTTTCTCTCAGCAACTTGCAGTAGTAGCGGGGTAGTTTGCAGCCAACTATTCCATGAATCTGTTAGCAATACCTGGCCTAATTCTGCGGGAAATTAATTTGTCCAGGAGGCGGTAGCTTTGGCCGCCGAGATATATATCGCATTGTTGTCTCCGGGGCGTCTCGATGTATTGTAGGACCGACGACGGGGTTAGAACTGAGATTGCGGTCACGTTCCTCGATAACTTTGGGGTTTTTCCCTTTGAGTGACCCCCCAGTGCCACCTAGGAATGTGTATTTATGTTGTTTTTTGGGAGAGGGGGATGGGCTTTACCGCACGTGTTAGTAAAAAGAGAATACTTTTTCGAAGCTACACAACGAGCTTGGCAGAGCCAGTGCAGTAAACGGTTGATCGGAACGAGACTATGGCGCCTTTCATTTGCCTTTTTAAGAAGTTAGCTACTGCAATGAGCTTGAACTTGTCTGGGACTTCAATATCACCATGAAGGTTCCAAACGGCGTCTCTCGTTAATAGAATAAAACGCACTTAGTAGAACCGATCGATATCTAGTAATGCCTTCAAATAGCACTATGAAGATTATACCATGCACTTGTAAGAATATTATTATTACTTGTTGTCCTACAAATGTCTAGCGACTATGTACATATATTATTATTTTTCGATTAGAAGCGGTTAAAGAAATTTTGATACCCATGACGCGCGTTTCCCTGTTCTCCAGCTCATCAGGTGGGAGGGTCCAAGTTGGTAAATTTAGTTCTTGAAATCTTGCGAAATTTAGAGAGGTTACCGTAGGAAGGTGTAACTATGATACCGGATGTTCCAAAAGTATAAATGGAATTTTCAATTAAGCAAAAGTTTCGTCAATTTTCAACTACAGTCCGCTGCGTAGACTCCAATTACTGCCCGTTGCAGACACACAGATGTACCGAGGGCGACAGTTCACACCCTGTCGTAGGTAAAAGGCTGGCACATCAGGATGGTAGTCTTCGTAGTAAATACAAATCCCACAATTGGCGAAAACACACCACATAATAGCTAGTGATTAATTAAAACATATGCACATACATTTTTATGTACCTATTATAAAAACTAGCTTAAAATCCATTTAAATTACTCT
The DNA here is from genome assembly GCA_001587735.2 of Parhyale hawaiensis. Classification (NCBI taxonomy): domain Eukaryota; kingdom Metazoa; phylum Arthropoda; class Malacostraca; order Amphipoda; family Hyalidae; genus Parhyale; species Parhyale hawaiensis. The sequence continues at coordinate 8,545,213 of LQNS02278082.1, read as the reverse complement.
TTTCTCGCATAGTAACACCATAGAAAAGCTTACATGACAAATGGCAATATTGTTAACATAGTATTATATTACCTTGTGATATTTTTACATATAATGCCTTACAAATATAGCCTTTTGCATATAAAGCCTCAAACGTACTATCTCTCTCTGAAGTGGATATTTCTCTATAGGGTCACTCCACTGTTACGGTCGTAATGTTCGGAGCAACCTTTTTTTGGACACTTTGACCTAGATATCTAAAAATAATGCAGTTAGAATGAAATGATTTTTACGCTACTAGTACCAATACCTAGTGTTGCTAATAAAGCCACCCCCAGCATTCTGCATTTGTTGTTGTTCTAGTTAATAATTTATAAATGCAGCGTTACGGTCATAACACGAATGCAACCTCAACTTTCACCTAGTGGTATTTGTACATGTGTCAAACTCTCTGAAAGTATAGTGAATTTTCCAAATCTGTTAACACGGCGTTATAGGTGAATGTCTAAGCTTTCATCCTATGCATAGGTTTCTCAAGATTTTGTTTTGGTTAAGAACTGGGATATAGAAATTCATCGTTTTGGTAGTAACACTCCAATTTTCTTACCAAAAATAATATAAATAAAACAATTAAACAATTTTTAGGTAGTCCTGGGATCTCTTATTAAAAATTTATAGTTGGCTTCCAAGTGCAATCACTATGTAACATAGTTTTGAAGCATAATGTTACTTAGTACTACGGAAAATTATGAGTTGAATCTGTTGCATTTTACTGAGTGATACTATTAAGGTTCTTTTAACAAAATTGTTCATCTTTGACAGAGTATTACAAAAATTTGGTTTCATATTTTTGTGTTTTCTTTCAGATTCTCAAAGTAGAGGTATTCAGTTTTAACTTGGTATATATGAAAGCTACTTTTAGTGAATTTTTAGGAATTTTCAAATTTTAGACTCAGGTTGACATCAGCGTGGAATGACCCTATTTTTTGTCATCTTCCGCTTTTGTCCTTTTTGAGAAGAGCAACTTGGCAGAGAGCCCGGGTCAATTGCCCACAGTGTCCCCCCCCCCCCTTATAATCGTCTCCCTATGTTAGCTGTAAAAATAAACACCTTGAGGGGCTGCACCCCTAATATGCTGAGCACTGCATGAAAATAAAAAGGAAAATTATTATTATTACTAATATTCATCTATGAGGCGTCACTGCTGGTGTCACTAACTATCAAAAGCAATTCTCCACACAGCGATACATATCCATCCAAGAACAATCCCACTCACATGCCGGGGCAATGAAGATCTCGTAAGCCTCATCCAAGTCGCATTCTCTCTATCCCTGCTGAGCACATCGCCCGGAATGGGAATGGTTCTTGAGGCGCCGTTGGCAATTGTCTCCGGTCCAAGAACTTTCAGAGGTTGAGAGACACGGTGAGTCTGATTTTCTTATATATAATTGGCAATTTTGCAAGTTTCGGCACAAAACATACTGCAATGGTCGTCAATTGCTCCGGGAAAGTCGAGATAAACTAAAGGGGCGTTCGACTGGTCAGCGAAATGGAGCCTTCCAAGTTTGACTTGTCTACAACTTCGGACAGTGCTCAGGTTTCGACCCGTTGATTCGAATTTCGGGTGTTGACTTTTAATCGATTCTCGTTGAAACTTCCAAGAACTCAATCTGACTCCTTAAAATTAAGATTTCAGTCGCCTCAGCATAATCGCGACGGTTATTAACACCTGCAACCAAACTCAACGGGGCGAGGCCAAAGTTCCTGTCAGCAGTTCTGCAGAAGTCAAGTCAGGAGGGCTTAGCTTAGACTTTGACGTCTCATTCGAACGCGTTCTTAGTCCACAAGACTTGACTTGTACGGGACTTCAGACTGAACAAATCACTAATGAAATTCTCGGGCAAGTTTTCGTATAGCAAACAAATGATTTACCTAACACATTACAACTGAAATCGCTACCTCGTTCTCCAATTACACTGTGCCATTAGTAATTGAAAAATAGTTAAAAATGCCACAAAATTAAGGAACCTTAAAATTGAAAATTGTTTCAAAAGTATTTCGAACTAGAGCACTCTGAGAACGTATACCAGCGCCAATCAAGGCAATGGTAATGAAAAATTCAAATTGGTTCTGAAATTGTGATTTCCTCTGTATCAACACCAAAATTTAATCATTTGCTCCTTTTGACGGTAATAGCAGCTTTCGGAATTTTGTTGCAGATCCGTTCATATCTTTCCGAGTTATGCTGCAAACAAACATTCTGAAAACATTAGACAAACACACCAACAGACCAACCGACCATCACGGAAATTTAATAATTATGCATATTAGCATTCATAACAATTCCTGTAAATTTCATTAATATCTGCTCATAACTTTCTCTATTATTTTGCTATAAAAAGCATAAAATCAAACACAGACACAAACAAACAAACAAACAAACAAACAAAAAACAAATAAACAAACAAACGAATCGTCAGAGCATCACGAAAATTCGTGCATTTACTCTTCGTAAGTTGTCTAATCACTCATATAAATTTTAAAAAATCCGTCCATAACTTCCTGAGTTATGACATTAAGAAAAATGAGGCAGCCAAACAAACAAACAAACAAACAAGGAAGCAAACAAACAAACAAACAAACGGATATGCACCAAAAGTTAATCATCTGTTCCTCCTAACATGCCTAACAGTACCTGTAGATAAGGTTTCAGGGTTCATACAGACGTATAAATATTTGGCGACGAACACTGCAAATGGGAAAATCGTATTAAACTGCGAAGAAAGAAAAATGGAAACTATTAGTTCTTGGCCATAACACCAGCTCGTACTGTATATGTTTCATATCGACGACCTTTGTCTTTTAAAGCTCAAAAATGTTTCTAGAACTTTTACACAATTAACCTGCATTCAAGTAGCAAAAATCCTGAAAGCAAGGAAAAATCGTTAAGCACAGCCGTATATGCGTCGAGTCGGCCCTACGTTACTGAGCTCAACGGCTCTTTAACATCTCATTTTTGGCGTTTTTCTAGTTTTCTATAATAATCCGCACCGGGTATGTGTGTGTGTGTGTGTGCAGAGCAAAACAATGAAAACACTGAAAATGTGCTCTGAGAACTGAAAGCGAGCACCTATAAAGAGCTGGCGTCAGTTCAATGTTCAAAAATGCGGTATTAAAATAAATCATTATCGATTAAAAAATACGGACGTGTGTAGCATGACAAATTCATGATTAAAGGTCGGTCTACAAGATAGCCTTTTTAACGCGTTCAGCATTCAATCGTCCGAATGCTTTGTAGTGCAGTTGTCAATATAACTTTGCGTACGTTATAAAAGATATTAAAATGTTAACCGTCTAATAAGTGTCCTCGACAAGTAGCACAAGGTAAGTTACAGATACCTCTTCAAATCTGGAGTGATATAAAACTGATGTCAGCGAGAACTTTTCAGCTGCTTTTACTGCACAGTTACGCATTCGGAAGAGCGGGTGAGTGAGCACGTTAAAAAGGACTAACGCGAAGATCGGTCATTACACTGTAGTTTACCTTAAATAATTCAGGCCACAAAAAAACACACACACAGTTATGTAAATTATGTCTAAGAAAGAAATATTTAAACATCTCACACGACCCTGGCGCAATGCGCCCAGTGGTTACTTTGGCTGCGACTTACACAGGCACTTGTAAATAATATTGAGTGCACGGACGCTCACTGTCACACTTTATCATTATTAATATAAGTATAATAGCTCCAAGTGAAATCAGGTCACTTCTGATTCTATTTTGGTACTGAGGCAACAATGGTGTAACAAACCACAACAGAAATCCAGCAAGGAAATTTAATTTAGTCTCTTTGATGATTTGAAGAAGAATAAGTATATGTGTTAATAATATGAATACGTTCTAACGTATTATATTTACCTTCGAAAAGGAGGTTATGTTTTTTGTGTCGTTTTTGTCGAGTTTGTCTATCACCAAGATAATACGAAATGTTATAAGCGGATCTTTACAAAATTTACATGGATTGTTAGCATTGCTAGGAGGAACAGATGATTTACTTTTGGTGAAGATCCGTTCAACCGTTTGCTTGTCTGCCTCACTTTTTCTCAGTGGCATAATAGAAAAAGTTATTGGACCAATCTTTATGAAATTTGCAGGAGTTTTTAGGGTTAATACTGGGAGCTAATGACCAAATTTTTGTGTCGATCTGTTAGTCCGATTTTTGTATTGTCTCAATGTTTGTTTTTATGTTTGTCAACAACATAACTCAAAAAGTTATGCATCGATCTTCATGAAATTTTTAGGTTTTGATAAACATGTTAAAAGACACAAATGACAAAATTTTGGTGAAGATCGTTTGGTCCGTTAGCGTATTTGACCACTTTCTGTCAAAAAGTTTGCCAAAACAACCTAAAAACTTACGGGCGGAACTGCAAGTCAATTACAGAAGCTGTTACAATAATTATTAAGCACAAATGACCACAAAATTTTGATGATGATCAAGACGAAATCGTAATTTCAGGACCAATATAAATTTTTCGTTAACATGGCCTGGCTTGGCGGAGGTATGAGCTCTCAGGGTGCTCTAGTTCTTCTTAAATACAGTAAAACAGGCCTTATTATTACCACTACAAGCGCTTCCTAACAATGTCAGTATGGCGGCCACAGAAACGAAGACGTTTTCCACCACCACATGTTACTACAGCTTAGTTTTATTTCACACGGCGTATTTAACTCTAGTAGTTGATGCTGCAGCTCACTACTATTGCATAGAGTACAGCAAGGGAGTCTCAAATAGACTCTCAACGCTGACTACTGCTCGTGCTCTCCACATTACCAGATCTTTAAACTATAGAATTAGGGCAAAAGAAAACCTCAAGTCATCCGTGGTATGCGAGGTAATAAATGATCGGTATTATTATTTGCTTTTACGTCTTCGCAGCGCGGAATAGTTACAAATGGCCCCTTTTCATTCCCTCCAGAATTCTGTAGCACAGAATAGTTGATTCCAATGCCCCACATCGACTTCCTCCACAATGCCGCGGCACAGAATAGTTCCTAATGACCCACATCCATTCCTCCACAATGCCGCGGCACAGAATAGTTCCTAATGACCCACATCCATTCCTCCACAATGCCGCAGCGAAGAATACTTTCTAATAACCTTCTTCCCCACACCGCACACCTGTCTTTCTTCAGCTCGTCTCTCATCACTTTTCCACTCCTCCACACGTCACTGCCGCTCATTTCTCCTTCACGTAGAATTATTCAGTATGGCTCACTGCTGCACACACTCACTGCCGCAGTTCACTCC
>LQNS02278082.1:8517067-8539851 GCA_001587735.2 Parhyale hawaiensis | reverse complement strand
CACACCTGTCTTTCTTCAGCTCGTCTCTCATCACTTTTCCACTCCTCCACACGTCACTGCCGCTCATTTCTCCTTCACGTAGAATTATTCAGTATGGCTCACTGCTGCACACACTCACTGCCGCAGTTCACTCCTCCGCAGCGGGGAATTATTCCCTGTCTACAGTGCCGAACTTCATCCATCACCGAATGGCTAACCGCTGTCCGCCATCCGCCGTATCTCCCAGCACACTCAAGCTCAGCCTATTATAGGCCGCCTTAAATGTCCGTTTCTTCGCACGAATAGCATTATTTAAATAGAGTAGGACATAGAAATCACAAAACACTGATGCTCATTTAAGGAAGGTACGGGATGTAAGTGAGACATAAGGCATACCTATTGGCCTCTATCTTTTGCAGTTGAACAGGACATTGAAAACCCGTCTTTATTGTTGTTTCTTCGCACAAATAACACTATTTATATAGAGTAGACCATAGAAACCTACAAAACTTTGGTGCTCATTCACAGAAGGTACTATAGGCTAGGCAAAGTATACAGTATAACTATTGGCCTCAGTATTGCGACTAAACAGGTACTGAACTAAAGGACATCTCTAAGACTCATCTTGCCTTATCAATGACTAAATCTTCTTGCCTAAGAAAAATTGGGTCTGCTATATAGAAATAAAATGTGTATTATTCACTTACGCCACCCACGTGCTTGCTTGTTGTTCTAGGAATATTATAATACTCAGTCACGTGTCATCCTGAAGATGTATTCAGGACCATTGTCGAAATAAGCTTTAGCATTGTTCTCAATTTCCAGAGCTTCAAATTCGAAACAGAATTGTCGATAGAAGAGCCCGAATTCCATGAGAGTACCATTCAGACATAGCCCACTTGAATGCTTCCCAGATGCTATCATGCACAGCAGGTACTGTATAAATATATCCAAACACAAAAGATCCATCTGCCCTAGAGCCAGCAAGAGCCCGATTTTCAAATGATCTTAGACATCTGTAATCAAGCTTTTCAAGGCGTTTTTCAACAATGAAAATGCCCTTCAAAGCAATTTATTATTCTTAATAACTGTTTTATGCGTCAGCAACATTAAAATAAGAGAAAGTAGAAAATTTTCAGCACAGAGAAATTACAATAGATTTAAAATTTTATAAGCGAATTAAAATAGTATCGGTTTTTAAAGCCCATTAGTATTTTGAAGTGAACTTCCATATAACTTTCAAGTACTAAAATTTTTCAGCTTAATGCTCTATCTGTGTCAGTATTAAATCCATTGTTGGAATCAGACATATTTCGGCAGCATGAGACAGTAACAGTTCAAGCTTACTAACTGTTATTTATGGTATTAATTATAATTTTAAAATGTTAACGGCTAGCGTCGAATGATGTCGATCTCCCGTTTTGTTTCCTGATGGCTTTGGATCATACACTAGTTTTGGGTAGGTATATCTATAAGCCCCAAATAACTAACTAGTATTCAAACTATAAAAAGAAAACACCTAAGCGAGTAAAAAATGAGTTTTAGATTTTCAGAGATTTTTAGCACTAAGCCCATCCGCCAAACAAAGTCGGGCTTACTCGTAACTGTCCATTAACGGGTTAAATAACGTCATAGACCTCTTGGGGTTGCCTCGTGCGTCCTTTGCGTTTAACAGTCCCAGCACGCCAGATCGTGGCACTTTTAATAACAATAAATAGGCAGCAACAGAAAATAATTAGACTACAAACTTGGTGTCTTCATGCTCCGCAGATCTGCAGCTATAAATCGTGCTTACATGATCGTCTCTTGGCTGGGATTATTCTCCCTCTTTCTTGTTTTTTTTTTTCTCAGTCATATAAATGGTACTGACATATTGGCAATAGCTCATAGAGGGCCGGGACGAAAGTCCCGGTGTCTCTCAGGGAATGGGCCTGTTGGTCCGTCTACTGCCGCCTATCTAGTTTAACTTAATCTACACCCATTTGAAATCTGAAAGAAAAGTACTATATTCATCATAGTAAGGGACTTACAAGGCGCTACCGCTACAGAGTGGTAACATTTTCCAAGTGAACCAAGCGTAAGTTTGAGAACAGATTCCTCCTCAACGACTTGGTCAGAGGGCCCTCCTCCCTTCCGTGTAGTAGTAAATTGTCTCCCCAGTGCACGTAACCGCCGACTCTTTTGTGTTGGCACACCTGTATTTACGTGCGTATTTCTTTCTATTTCAGATCCAAGGTAAATTATTACGACACGAAATTATGAATCACGCAAATTTGTAAAAATGATAGAAAAACACTACAGCCCGCGTGGGCTCGCAAAACAGTACAACGACAGGCAATAACACTCAGACTTGCACAGAACCCGCAGTTCCAAACAGACACTGACTCCTCCCACCCGGGAGCGCAGTGTGCAAACATGCACCACGCTGTCGCCTGGATAGCCCCGCTTTTGCTTCGCTGTAGGGACACGTAATTAACTCCTTAGCAAACTAACCCGAAAATACTAGTCCTGGAGTTCCTATAGTGCATGCATGTTATTCCTACCCAACTGTGAATATTTAATAAAATTTTCGTTTAATGGTTAACTCGCTAGTGCTCTGCACTATAAAATACTTAACAAAATCTGACAAAAAACATTTCCTCCGCAATGACTGTCGCTGCCGTATTGGTTCCAGCGGTTGTGCTATAGGAGCAAGAAATATTTATCTAAACTCATTATTTAGTGACCGCAAAAATTATGTTATGTATTTGCTTCGAAACCTTTGACAAAGCCTTGAAAAAAATCTCTAAAAGTTCTATGCAAGACTTGTAAAATTCTAATTAGGAATGAACACAGTCTATTCACACCTATGCGCAATCGTCTTGAAGAAAAAGTTTTAACTGGCTCAAAGAGGCTTCTGCACTGAAAAAAAAAATCGAGGACTGGTTTCGACGCTCGTACGAAAAAATAGGCCATAATATTCCCCTAGCGGAGCTTTGCTTCAAAGTTGGTATTATGTGAGCTGTCATCTCCTCGAAATGCGTTAGACGGAGAGGACGCCATGAATAATAGTGCTATGATGTTCTTATATTCATGATGACGTTATTGAGAAGTGCTGACGTTATGAAACAATTTGCGTTATAATGCAGCGCCGCAATATTCAGTCGATCGTTCAACTCATGAACGGGCGTTCGTCGGTATCTTGGCTACGTATTTTCACTGTATATCGGACGTGCGAGTCAAAGGGCCGATCATAAGTTCAGCATGTGATTGTATAGCTGCCGCGACATAGTGGAACAGTACTCACCTGATTATTTCTATCACCTTATTTATAAGAATTCACTTTTTCGTAATTTATAAACTTGATTCACATCCGAAAGAACAGGAGCTAGGTAAATAGACCATATCATAAATTCTTCCAGCATAAAACCGTGATTAAATGACGGCTATAACTGAATTCCGCCAAGAAAAAAGGCATTTTTTAGCGTAAGGTTACATAAAAAAATTATATTATCCTTTTATAGCAATATGTTCACCGATATTCGTAACTTCAGAATATCCTCCAAAATCTTTCAGTGATGACCATTTTCCTGAAAACTAGCACGGTAAAATATCATAACGTGTAGGTAGCCATTTCAAATCAGAGAAAAGTGTACTACATACTGTAGAAGTGAGTAGTGTACCATGTGTTGTTGCCTTAGAGTGCCAACCATTTACGAAGTGAACAAAGTGCGAGCTCGCAAACAGATTCCTCAGAGTCCACTCACCTGATGAGATATTCAAATGTTGACAGCAATGTCCGTAGAGTTTCGAGCATCGGTTACTTCACAGAAAATTGCAAGCAGGGCTGACAGAGCCAAACTGTGATTTAGAAAACCCTTGCAGATGCATGCAGAGAACTGTATGCAAGGAATCTTGCGTATCAGTCTATTTTAAAAAGCAATTGTTTAGTAATTAGAAGGTATGTTTTCAGAGAAGAGACGGAAAGCAAAGATTCTAAAATTGTAGTTTATATATTTTGTAATTTCGAATTTAGTGATTCAAAAATTTCTTGTCAACATCAGGACTCTCAGTACTCATTATTCAGTGGTTTGAGCCTCCGTTTCTACAACTAAGGCGATCTCACAGAGGAAGAAAGAAGGAAAACTTAGTGTGTCAATAGAAATGTGGAACTCGTGCTCGAGGGTGTTCCCCCACATGATCAACGCGCATGGGAACAACTTACCAGGAAAGAAAACAGAACCAAGCATTATTACGAGAATGGAAGAAGGAAAGCGGGGCACAAAAAAAACAGACATCCCGAAGGACTAGCTAATGGCTAAAGTGACCTACACAAACCTCCTGGGGACCATAGCATAGGAGGTGCGAACTTAACAAACCTAACTCTATGGCCCATCCTGTGCCCTGGGCGGCTTCGTACTAACTTCAGACACCAGTAGCTGTTTTTTTTCCGCGCAGTCGATAAAATAAAAATAAGCTGCCCAGTGCCTACGCAGCGCACATTCAGAAAAATGCATAAAATGTACTAAATACTTGTTGAGTGGTCATACTTTGGTTAGAAATTAGCATCAGAAGGATGTAAATAATGCATCTGGCAGCTCCAATGAATTATACATGATGAGTGTCCTCAGCTGCGGTTTTGCTCAGCAGCGCAATTCTTTCTTCCTGTCTATGAGATGCAGGAATCCCTATTTTTCCTACAGACAAGCATAACACAGATTTAGTTTTCATTTGCAAGTGCTAGATGGACATTGCGTGTGTCGATTTTTCTTCGCTCCAGCAAAAAAATAAGTTTTTTCGAAGGAAGACATCTAGTTGGGAAAAGCAATTGTAACGAAACCCTCGTTTTCTTCGCGCGTTTCCGCAGTTCCACTGCACTCTGTAAAATACTTCACCCTTTTCTTCGTTGATATCTGCATAATTCGGGTTTCATGATTAAATTCAAAGCAAATGAAATTTTCACGAGGGAAGAAAGAGAAAAAGCAGGACCATGAGAGTGCTAGAAGAAATTGTAGATGTCTTTACTGCTAGGATTTCCAAGTCGGCAAAGCAAGAAGTGCATTCAATATTGCGGCTTCTTTATTTTTGCCACAATCTGCAACCTGGTCTACTATTTGCTTACCGTTTTCAACAGAGCGTGAAAGGATGATCACAGCATTCAAGTTGGCCAAATATTCGCCAGTTTTTATCAAGCGTGTCAAGCAGTGGCAGAAATGAACAGATAAATAATTACACCAATAAACAAATAAATAGATAAACAATCAGATATAGCACACTGGCTTTACTATAGTGTATGAGAATTCATCACTTTCTCAGACAAGTATTTGAATATTTACAACTAATGTAAAAATAGTAATTCTCTTTATTATAATAACTTTAGATTACTCTGTTCTATATACAAAAGTAAATTGTTTGTATTTTTGTTAAAAAAAAATATTACACTTGTTATCACTATACAGATATCATTAGATTATATACCTGGGAGTAGACGGATCAACAGGCCCATTCCCATTCCGACTCTTTATGACATGTTGACATTACGTCTGAACCTTGTAGACATCCGAGTAAGAAAAGAAGACGACGAAGGAAATAAACCGAGCCAAGTAATTAATCGTGCTTTGGATCTGCGGAGCTCGACGACGTGAAATTAGTTGAGGCGTGAAAGATAACGGATTAGGGTGGCCTCTGGAGCTCTGGCCGATAACAGTTTGTGTCTCCTGGAGGAGGAGTGCGTAACTGTGGAGGTTGTTGCTCCAATGTTTGTCAAGAGAATTTTAAACGCACTGGCTGTCTCTGCATCAACAACTTTGTGCAACTACTGTCCATAATGAAAAAATTCTTGCAATAATCTATATAGGTGGTTGACGGCCGGGCAAGCGCGAGGCTGGTTGCCAGGCATTGTTTTGTATTACAACAAAGCCGTGAAACTGGGACGGTGCAGCTCAGGAAGCAAAGAGTGTAACGGGAGGACTCAGTGAGACCAAAATATAAGTTAACCGTAACCGCATGCGGCCGAATGATGTCATAGCGACAGATCGAAGTATTTGAGGGTCGGACCTCAGGCCTCCATTAGTTAGGATCTTATCCTAACCAAAAATATATGCACTGTTATTTTCTTGGCGCGAGGGAAGCCATAATAAGAGTTATTACTCAAACTTTCTGTATTGACGACAATCATTTTACTGTGTTTTCTGTGTGGGTGCAGTTCAAGTAGCTGGCCAATCAAGAGCAGGAGGTTAATTAATTAAGTCGAAAAATACGGTGATATGTTTAAATACATTTTGTGAAGAGCACTGTGAACTGAGCATAAAGCATAAATAAGGCTTCATTTCAAAGAAGAGGTTAAACCACGGCGCCATACTGGCACAGACTTTGCCTCTGGTGCTTTGAAAGTGTCCACCAGCCGCCTCCACTGTCATTTTCTATTGATAATTGCTTATTGTTCCATTAGTATATGTGCTCTTCATTTAGTTACGTGCTTAAGAGCTGAAATTTGTAATTGACGATGATTTTTCCGGCGAAATTAGTGAAAACAATCATAGGCTGCTCAGCCGTACCATTCGTCGATATTAACGCCATTGATGACGTCACTTTTCGATGCTAGTTTCAAATGAGTCCTCCCGGTACGCTCTGTACTTCCTGGTGCAGCCCCTATAGCGAGTTGAACTCTGGTGGTCAACTCCGCAGACTTTCATGTTCGTGACATATGTTGTCTTAACCCTTTAAATGTCTGGCGTACCGTATAAGCCATGTGCCAAATAGTGTTATTCGTACCAGAATGTTAAGACGAAATCATACATGAAAGAGTTACGTATGATTATATTAGCTTAGGTTGCAGAGAGTAAGGGAAGGTTACATTCGTTTTACATTATTTTCTTAGAAGTGCTCCGCCTTGTGAGTAAACGGATGGAACTTTGAATACCAAAACGTGTATTTCCGAGAAAAAGTCGGTCTCAGAAACACTCCTATGTTATGATAATCCACCAGATAAGAGTTTACGCCGTCTCGAGACGCATAATAATTCTCTGAAAACTATAAGAAAAAAAAAAAAAAAAAAAAAAAACGCAAGCAATGCATCCCCGAATTTTAGTACATTTTCACAACTAATTTATGAGAAAAACACGGAAAGTTTTTTAAACTATTCCAAATCAATATAGTTTATTTTCCAATATTGTCACGCTCTCCAAGATATTATTTAAGACAGGGAAAAATACGTGGGAATTTTGCTAAAGGAAGCGTGGGGCTCTCTTCCCACGCAACATAATAAGCTGAAAGGGCGTAGAGGTCAGCTTCTTTCCCTTGTGTTTCTACGCCACTCTTTTCTTTCTTCTTCCACTGATACTCTTCGCTCTCCCTCCCGAAGGCTGGGGAGAGGCAGGCTCGGCAGCCTATATAAAGCAGCAACAGGTCCGACCGTCTCACTTCGAAGCAAGAGTTCTCGGTGACAGGATCTCCCATACACCAGGTGAGTGAGTCATCGACTGACCTGTCGACGTACGTAAGCTGCTGTAGTTTTTGGATGACTTGTAGCAAGTAATCCAGCCGTACGGCAGTTTGGTTATAAAAAATCGGGTAAAACAGGGAACAAGCAAAGAGGGCGCTGCATTTAACCTAATTACCTCTTTTTTAAGTAAATCTATTAAGAAGTACTCAGCTTGGTGCGGTACGATGCCAGAGGCAATATTTTAATATCCCTTGCGGGTAAACGAAATGCAGCAGTAAGAAATAACTCAATTAATACCGTATTCTTGAAGTTTTTTGTAAATAACCTTTTCTTGACAAACCTTGGTGCTGGTATTTTTTAGTCAAAATTATTAATTTGTTTAACGAATTAAAAATAAAAACTACGAACTCGAGTAGCCTTCAAAAAGTGTCGCTAATAGCGCACAGCTTTCACTTCTTTCTGGCGGGCTGTCACAACACATTGTTTAAAAAAAAATTATATTTATGATAGAATCTGGAGAAACTTTCAGTAAGCAAGCAAATAAATGAGTGTATACATGAAAGTGTTTTGCTCCCCCCCCCCATTGGCAAACCATAGGCATTTACTTATATGATTTCTACAGGAGTAAAATCGCATTCAGTACTCTTACGTAAATGCTCAAAATTTCTGCCTCCCCCCTCCCACCAAACGTAGGTACTTCTCAAGGTCTAAATACTTTGCTGTGTCTTCGTTAACACAACTAAGTGCCTGCAAAATATATTTACTACAATGTGAGCCGTCATACCACCTCAGCTGGCTTAGCAAGTGTAACTAAGAAAGTTTAAGGGTTGAAAAGATTTTTCCAATGTGGAATGAAGCAAGACTCAGAATGCTACGTACACTAGTTTTTTCTGCAAATAGCCGTGAATTAGAGCACAAAACGCGGTACTGTCTAAGCGGCCACAGCAACGCGTTAAGACGCTGAGCACCCCTCGCATATGGAGATCAGAAGACTGGGGTGTGAGCCTGCCCTAACAGCACTTAAAAGGGTCGGAAGTTAAGCTCACTCGCACTCCCAATTTCACCCCAGCGGTAGCTCAATAACCGGCAATTGAGAATGTGTTACTAAGATAGGACGACCTCGCTACCGAGGCGCATATCCGACTTCGAATACTGAAGGTGTCCGTACTGTACGTTCATTCTTTTGTCTACCTACGCAGCTCCATGCACGGCTCTCTCAACGTTTTAACTTTTCGTTAGCCCAACTGACTCCAAGAGCGAACTTAATGTGAGCAACGCGGCATAATTGTATTCCACTGTAAGGAGACCTGAGCAAATCGATACAAGGGCCGTGATCCTGGATCCAGGCCTAAGATCAATGAAGTGGTAATAGGAGATCTTGTAGAGTCTGCACGAAGTTGTTCCAAGATTTACCTTAATTAACGCAGGGATTAGAGGACGGAGAACAATCCCCTACCAAATTTTGGGGACTACCAACGGTCTTGTGCTGATTTGATCTCCACAACTTGTAACGTTCGCAGGGACATGCTACAGCGGAGCGGTCGGCACTATGATAAAAGACCGATGGTCACTCATTTGTTTATTTATTAAATTGCTTACCAAATATGAACGTGAGAACTTTTTTGTGACCACTTTAGGGACCAGCATCTCTGGTATCATGATTACGGTGATCACTGAATATCACAAGAATGGTCACTGATTTTGTAAACAAACCAGAAACCAGTGCTGGGCATCGTAAATCGACAAGTTAGCTTCATCAATTCTTTCATAAACATTTAGCTTCTATTACAGATAATCCGTAAATTCTTGAAGAATGTAAAGGAAGTTAACGGTAAACCATTAATGTTAATTTTTACTTAAAAAAAAACACAATCCGTTATAATTCTAAAACAACCTAAAATACCTACATAGATACAAAAATTTACTAAAACTATAAAATGATAATTTTTAATCTTTTTCAAGGCTTTGAAAGACTAGTAAATGTATTTCTTTAAAATTAACATTGATATATGATTTCAAAGTTATGAAAAATACTGATAGAGTGGCCAAAATAAAAATGGAAAACACGTTCTACACATTTAATTTTTCCTTTTTATTCCTGCTTCGACTTCGGTTAATTGATTCATATTTCATTACATACGGTAAATTATAGTAGTCATAAGAAATTTAAATCGTTTAAATTGATGATAGATAATTATCCCATCCAAAATTAAGCAACACTGAACGCTGTTGACAATAAATAAATACAAATTTTTTTCACAAAAAAAAAAACAATACAATTTCTTTTGACATTAAATAAATAAATACAAGGAAACAGTTCTGCTCTTGACTACATGCAGTGTGGCTGTTCTTTGTAATTTGTGATGTTAAGCCTTTCTGTACATTACGTCTAGCTAACTTGTGCATTTCATTTGTTGCAGATGGTAGATATTTAATCCTATACCTGAAGATGCCCACCGTTGAGGGGAAAAAACGTTTTAATTTATTTAGCAGGTTTCCGATTTTACTCGCGTATAGTACTGAATAAACTTAGAGGTGAACAGAGGTGTATTTATAGAACTTTGGAGAAGAAGACAATGTGTTTCGTTAAATTTAGTGCTGATTTGAAATATCTCAAATAAATAAATAAATTTTTAGTAGTAGTAAAGATTTTACTAGCGCTTCAGTGGCACAATGCCTATATCGCGCCGATAAATAAATAAATAAATAAATAATTGAATAACTAAATAATCAAATAAATATATAAAATGAGTTAACTACCTCATATACTATATGAACTTGCAATATTATGCGTGACATCTGTTAATCTATGTATCTATGTATCAAGTGCATAATTACTAAAATATTTGAAAACAAGTCGATCTAGAGAACATGCATTGTGATACATTTATCAGAATTTCTCAGCAGCTAAAGTTTGTAATGAATGAACTTCTAATATTCATTTTGACAATTTATATGAAATTAGCGTAGAGGTGAAATAGCAGCGTTTGAAGTTTTTTCAGCGAAGAACAGGTATAACGTGAACGAAACAACGCTTCTGAGTGCTGCTATATTTATCATAAAGCGACGACAATTTCAATCAGTTTCTCATGAAACATAAGAAAATATCACAAACTTCTATTTCAAATTCAGAAATTTTCTTGTCCAACATCGTGAGTAAACCCGCTTGATCTCTTCTGGAGGGAAATCATGTTGCGTTGCGATCACGAAGCAATCACCACTGATCACTCCCATAGAATCACGTCAAGAACTAGCCAGAAAAACTTACAAATCACTCGGAATCATTAGCAGGGTGGCTACCAAATGACGTCTTTTACTACATAAAAATGCGTAACTGCCTGTTCCAAATGGTGATTTCACGGCTTTGGAACGTGTGTCTTACAGGCCAGCAATGGTAAGCGTAAGCAACGTCCTGAGTGCAGTCCTGCTCCTGCTGCCGCTAGTGGCCGCAGCCCCGGCCTTCTCTTCTGGTCACATCAGCAACGACGCCCAGGTGAGTAGCAATGAGTTAGAAAAAAAAAACTTATTGTCCTAATTAGCTTAAATGGGTGGTAATGTGGCAAGTTTTCTTCTCTACTTAATAGACTATAGTTAGTTTACAACATTCATTGTTGTTATACCATTTTTTGCAAATTAAATCAAAAAAGCTACCGTAAATCATGCAGGATTTTGACCTGCCAAGTGATCAAATGATCAACTAGAG
This sequence comes from Parhyale hawaiensis, assembly GCA_001587735.2. Lineage (NCBI taxonomy): Eukaryota > Metazoa > Arthropoda > Malacostraca > Amphipoda > Hyalidae > Parhyale > Parhyale hawaiensis. The sequence goes on along the minus strand of LQNS02278082.1, from coordinate 8,528,746 downwards.
CACTCTGAGAGCGCATACCTCCGCCAAGCGAGGCAACGGTAGCAAAAAAATCAAATTGGCCCTGAAACCATAATTTTCTTTGTATAAACTCCAAAATCTAATCATTGGTGCCTTTTGATAGTAATAACAGTTTGTGCAATTTTCTTGACGGTCCGTTCCTAACTTTTTGAGTTATACTGTAACAAACGTTAAGACAAACATGAGTCAAACATACAAACGAACGAACCGATCTGCACCAAAATTAAATCATCTATGTCTTTTAACATTACTAACAACCCCTATGAATTTCATAAAGATCCAATCATTATTTTTTGAGTTATTGTGCTAACAGTGACAAACGAATGAACGAACCAACCAACGGATCATTACCAAAATTTGGTCATATACTCTTTGTTATATACCTAACAACTCATGTTAATTTCATAAAAATCCATCTATAACTTTTTGAGTTATGGCATTGAGAAAAATGAGGCAGACAAACAAACGGATAGACATATCTTCACCAAAAGTTAATTATCTGTTCCTCCTATCATACCTAACAATCCCTGTAAATTTCGTCCAACTCGGTTCATAACTTTTGAGTTATCTTTGTGACAGATAGACAGAGAGACAGACAAACAAACAGACAGACCTGTGACAAACACGACGAAAACATAACCTCCTTGGCGGAGGTAATGACTTTGCCATCACTTGTCGTCAAAACTAAGATCGAACTTTAAGACGGCTGATTATTTACAGCCGCAGCAGCCCGATACAAATTATACCCGACATCGTCAATAGTAACACGACGTCTGCAGCAATGACATGCGTATGCGTGAGTTTATTTGAATGCGCGCGTTATTTTTAAATATCTATATTTCTGTAGCGCGAACTGCTGATTCAAACTAATAACCACAAGGTTATCTTCATGTACCCATCTTCCATTTATGTCTGGTTCACGAATTTTTAAACACCTTAAAATACAACTCCTTTAACTTTAGAACGAGCTATACTGCTATTTATATATTACACTAAACTGCAGAAATTAGCGCAAACTGCTGCCGATCAAATAAAACTAGTAGAGTTTCCGCATCAATAATTTTATTGTTTTAAGGTGCTTTACATGAAGAGCGATGTGCCTCATAGGGTTAAGCCTCCTTAGCCAGATTAATAATTTCTGGAAATGAAATAAAACATCGATTAGTAAGTTGAGAAATATGGAAGACTGGAGAAAACGCACCGCACGGCCTGCGACTGCATGGCGAGAAAGAAGAGATTAGGGTAGAACCTAAGGTTGTCAGCATAGTAGTGAGAGTGGGAAAGAAAAGCGAGATTTTTGAAAACCTATCTAACGCTAAGAAAAATAGAGTCCGTCTGGATATAGACAACCAGCTGGAACTCCTAATATAATGCCTGAAAAATATATAATAAAAAAATTGACACAAAATAAATCACTGAGCGTTGGTACTCATTGTAGCATTCGTATTATCAGTACTATGTTTATGAGGGGGTGGGAGTGGTTAGTTAGTTCTAGTTAGGAAGTTTGAGCCTCCGTTCCCGGGCAGAACGATATCACAGAGGAAAAAGCAAGGGACATATAGTACGCCAAGAGAAACGGGGAACTCATGCACGAAGGTGTTCCCACACAGGATCAGCACGCATGGGAACAGCAAGTCGGGAAAGAAGAGGAAGAACAGAATAAAGCATGAGCAAGTAGGAGTATGAAATCGGGAAGGAAGCAAAGTGGGCACGAGAGAGAGACGTCCCGAAGGCCTAGCTAATGGCTGAGGTAACCTACACGGACCCCTGGGGCTGCCTGGAGGGAAGGGCAGTGGTTTTCAACAGTTTCTAATTGTCCCTGTCACCCCCATACCTAGGGGTCATAGCACTCGATCCCTCGAGGGCATAGCACTCGATCCCACGAGGGCATAGCACTCGATCCCACGAGGGCATAGCACTCGATCCTTCGAGGACATAGCACTCGATACCTAGAGGAATAACACTCGATACCTAGGGGGTACATCAATAAATCTAATAAGAAAGATGAGAGAAAAAAGGAAGAAAGATGCGAATTATCAACAGAACTGACTGGTTACAGCATAATTTTTTATTATGACGTACGAGTTTTCACAGAAAGCCAAGGCGCTACTCTTGACAATCATGAATTGATAATGGCATCCGGAGATACCGACAGTACAGCGAAAATAGGAGCAAGAAGGCGAGGCGCATCAAATGCGACGAAGTGCCCATCAACGCAGGCTCTTTAGGTCGTAAACCAATCATAGATTTTTAGGCAAGCATGCAGCCAGGAGTACAGAGTTGTTTGCCACTAACGCCAGTGGCGCTTGCTAAATTTGAAGAGTTAGCTCAGCGACGAAAACAGGCGTCTGTCCAAAATGGATCAGAAGCGCATTCTAAAAATGTTCGAACCTCGAAATTGCTTACATATATTCCATAGTAATTCACTGACACTGCCACTCCAAAATGCCGATCTTTGATAATCTATATTGTTCTAAAATTCTGTGAACTTTATTTACTTGATCATTTATTTACTTGCACACAGATTCTTCGCTTTAAGATGGGAAGAAATTCGAGCGTTGAAGATTTAATTGGGTAATATCTTTGATACGATTCGAGCGTTGGAGATTTAATTGGGTAATATCTTTGATACGATTCGAGCGTTGGAGATTTAATTCGGCTGCATCTTTGCTGCGGAAGATGAACCCGAGCTCGGCTACATGAACATGCACGTTAAATTTAAAGGTGATACGGGAAATACAACTGGAACACGTAAGAGATACATTTCCCATTGCTTACAGGCACATTGTTGAAGATTCCTTTGAGAAGCAAAGAAGAGGGTGATGGTGACCCCAACGGGCAGGAGTGGACGGTTAAATAGTGTGTGGTGTATGACCAGCTCAATAACACCTGTTTTTTTTTTTAATAAAGATGGTGACGGTGACCCATCGGATCAAGGACCATCTAATGAGACATAATACTCCGGTACCAATATTTTACGGACCATTCCAAATCTACAAAGTAGAGTTTCACTCATTAGAGATGAAGTACAGATACAAATTAGGTTATTTTACTTCATGCACCAGTAAGTTTACTTCGACAGTTTGTTTTCTAATCTACAATTCAAAATATATTTTCAGACTTTTAGTCATAACTGTATAGTTTAGTTATTTTTTTTTTTACATTTTCTGTTCAGTTGATGCTTAGTTTCTTTTTTGTTTATTTTAAAGTCAGAACAACAAATATTTCTACGAGTTGTTCTCAACTTCTCAACGGTGTACATAGAACTATAAAACATAATAATGCATTACAAGCAGTAAAAAATCGTCTTCATTCGTGCGCATCTAAATTGAAAATAAATATTCGCAGGAATGACAACATTAGTCGAGTTCTAAGGTGCGTATAGTAGTCGGAAAAAGGTTGATTGGAAAACCGGATACGCAAGTGAATACTACGTATATAATCCACAATTATCATCTTCTGCCTAGATCCATTGTTCCTTACACTTGGTTCTATCATCCACGTAATCTAATATTATTTTCTACCAGCAATTGTCATCCCTCAAACTGGTACTATCATTCATATAATCCAATATTAACATTTGCTACCAGGAATTATCGTCCCTCAAACAACAAATGGCCCTCAGACAGCAGATACTGAACGATGTGGCAGCTGATTTGGACGCCGCATGGAGAGCAAGAGCCCTCGCTAGCGATTCCGTAAGTAAATCAAATGTTAATGACCTTCCCCTTCCGACTAATGGAGTTGGCCGTAACTTTTCTGCTGGACTCAAAGGGAATATTGAGGGAGCGATAAAGTAGTGGCACTTGTCTACCATGTACATACCTTAACTCAACTGGGTGTTGCTCTGAAATGCTGAGGAACTTCCGCTTGAGGGCAATTAGATGCGCCTGTATTTTTATTGTAGTATTAAAGGGGAACATTTAAAAGACAGTAGGATATTGATAGCCAGCTGCATGCCCTGTCTTTGAATGGAGATGGTTGAATCTAATTTTTATTGCCGAGATATTCCGTACGTTCCGTTTACTCGTGAATAGTTCCCTCCCGTAAGGTTAATTTTAAGAATGAACACCTATGTTAGACAAGACATCCATATGATGAATAGATGGGTTTATGTATTTATTGCAACAGCACGACTAGAATTTTCCTAGCTTAAACCTCGCGAATTCGTACGTTATTCACAACAAGGAAGAGTTACAAGGCAACAAAATGTGACCAAATAAAGTGAGCAAAGTAACTATATAATCATTACAGTAAATGTTCATCTTCTGTGCACTAACAAAAATTCGCACTATTGCTTTGGCCAGGACTTGGGAGCTCTGCAGAAGCGGGCATTCGTGCCCCTCTCCAGCACACCGGGGGAGCTCCCTACCATCAAACGACAAATTCGCTACCACCAATGCTACTTTAACCCAATCAGTTGCTTCAGGTAAGCCTCTAAGCCTGCTAAGCTACAATCACTGTAACTTTAACGCCATAAAGACTGCCCAGTATCGCTTGTGGAGGAATAATTATCTCATTTTACCAATGAATAGAAAATTCACGTTGGATTTTTCAAATACTTCTAACAGCTGCTTTAGGTAAGCTACCGTAAGCCACTTTAACCCAATAAAAACCGACCAACATCCTTTATACTTAGATTATCGAACAATGCTATTCTTCAGAGAATTGAAACTTCAAGTTGGATTATAGAATAGTCACATCAGCTGCTTCAGGTATGATTCTAAATAAGCGAATGAATTATGAACAATTCAAAGCTGAAGCATATTATCATAACAGTTCAATTATCCTTGTTGAATAATCCCGTTAGAGTCAATATAGCCCTCCCTAAACAGGCAAACACGGTTACGAAAGCACGATGAGTGACTCTGCGAGCATCCAGGTAAACAGGGAGTAGTAGTTACAAGATTAGTGGGTAAAATCCTATTCTAAACAAAGCTCGGCTACCGCCACCAATAATCTACAGAAATAAATTTAACCCTAGAGCCCGGTCGTGGGGTACAATATACTCGCGCTTTTCGACGGACCGTGGTCTAGGGTTAAGTGAAGATTGAAAATGCCTGCGGTAGCATAGTCGTAAATAGGATAAGGAAAAATCCTGATCGTGCTAGTTAGCAGTGAGGTCTGCCCGTTTGGAGTAAAAATAGAAAAATATATATATTTCCCACAGTCCGTGGTAGCTGAGGTAGGTGCATATAGGAAATAGCATGTCGTCTCTAGAGCGTGTGCCCCAGACTCCGAGCGACACAGTCTGTCCATCCAGGCTCTCAGTACATAAAAACATTAGTTTTAACATACGGACATGAGGGATCTCAATATTGTGCGTCATCTAACCGTCAATGCTTTATTTAATTCAGCTTTCTAGTGGGGATGACACAGTTTGGTGCCTGTCCCACTTGGTGCAATTGAAGCAATCTTTAAGTCGCTTCCTACGGAATCCCGTAGCATAACACACCTTCGTGCAGCAAGTCTAAACAGACATTCCACGCGGACCGCGAGCTCACAAGCAGAACCCCACACGTGTTGCTTATACAGCTTCGCGAAAGCGAGCCGAGATGAACCTTCTACTGCACTGCCCACTGTCCATCAAAACAGAAAAATAAAAATTTGCAATACTTTCACGAATTTAATACTGCATATCTTAACTACTTACACATATTAGCTAGCAGCAATCTGTTCTTCCCGTCATACGACAACACGATATAACTGAAGGGAAATCCAAGATCATTGATAAAATTGATATCTCGGGACAGAATGCTTACATATTAATGGGTTGAACCCTTGAATGTCAGCAATAAAACTAAGAATAAGTACCGCTTGGTTCTGTACTGGAGGCGCGCCCTTGAGATGAGCTGTGCCTCATTGGCATGCATCTGCCGCGACGCGACCGAGACCTTGCGAGGCCCAGGAGGTGTGGCACAAGAAAGGACAGACAAAAGTCAACTGCGTCTTTAGAGCGGCAACAATGCTCCTTGCAAGACCATAATAATACAGTATTCGTTCTTGCAAGCAAGACATGTTATAGTACGCAGTATCGAATAACTTTTTGTTATTGGGCCGATCTTCACGAAACTCGGCAGATATATGTAAAACTAGATAATTTGTTCTTCAAATTTATTTGTTTCCCACCAAAAAAAAAAGACAGAACTTAGGACATGCTTATTTTTGTCAAACTTCAATAAAATTTAATGCAGATACATGTAAAATCAAAAAAGTGGAGGTTAGGCTCCTGTACTTTTCCCTTTTTCGCCATGGAAATTAAAGAAAACGAAAAACAAATTTATTTGAATAACTCGAATGGAAACAAATACATGAGTCTAATCCACATTCTTTTCCGATTTTGCACATCTGTGCCAAGTTTCATTCAAATAGGAAAAAAAATTAAGAAACAACATTCGAACCTTTTGGCGGGAAATTTCATATGATGAACAAGAATACGACTGAAATAAAGTGGGGTTTTATTTATGTACTGATTCGAATGAAGCTTGGCACAGACATGTAAAATCGGAAAAGAATGTGGGTCAGACTCGTGTACTTTTTCTCATTTTTTCAATAGAAAACGAGTTATTCAAAGAAAACAGAAGCGCTGGCTCCTCTGAAAATTTATTTTTTTCGACTTCAAAACCCTTCTCTTCCTCATACAGTTTTTGAGCTACAGAGATGATTTTGGTTTCAAAAGAAGCGGAATTTATTTCTCTATGTGAATTGCAGTTTTTGGTCTTGATTTTCGAATCAGGAGATGAAAGACAGTGCACTTTTTAACAGAAAACTTTTTTCATTTTTGAAATTCCCTAAAAACTACTCCGAAAATAAAAACAAATGCAATTCGCATAAAAGGTAATATTCTGCTTCTTTTTAAACCAAATTCAGCTCTGAAACTCGAAAACTGTAGGAGTAGGGTTTTCCCAGCCCCACCCCCTTTTTACCGTTTTCATTGACTAACTCGTTTTCTACGGCGAAATTGGAAAAAGAACAGGAATCGAAACAATTTCTCTTTCGATTTTACATATCTGTACCGAGTTTCATTCAAATCGGTGAATAAAGCAAGTTTAATTTTTGCCCGAACCCTCCCCTTACAGCGAAGGAACATTCCTTTAATGGTTCCAGGCATAGATAATACCTAGTATATTCCTGTGACCATGACTAACTGTACGGTAGGCTACACATCGTGGCCATGTTAAAATTACCATGTATAAATGGATTCACTACACAACAGAATGTAAGCCGCGTTCTTAGGTTATGTATGCTGAAATCTATCATCAACGAAAAAAAAAATTAGATACAACATACTTCATCGCTTTCGTATATATTAAGCATGTATGGTTACCAGTTATCAAGATACGCGTACGTTACGCATTCCCGTTGAAAGAACTATCGCACAAACCACATAATTTACGTATTTGTATCTTACCAAGATGTGCGTATTTAACAAATTAACAAATTATTGAACGAGGAACATGACATTAACGGATACATGTACTTTAAAATGATACAGCTATTAAATATGTTACTAGTGAGTTTGCACACAGCCAGTACAATCAATTTCAACTGAAGATGATTTTCATAGCATGAAGTAGTATAATACAACAATAATATTTATTGCAACATTTCTTGATTTTTCCGCAGCAGGAAGTAAGAGTCCCGGTATGGCGAACTCCAAGCGCACCTTCAGTACAGTACAGCTACTACCCAGACGACAGCGACTAAGAGTACAGTCCAGTAATGTAATGTGTTATAAAAAGAAAGCTATCTGAATTTCTCTATTACACTGTAACTAATTGACCGTTGTGTATTATTAAGTCAGACCTACAAAAGCGGGAACTTTTAAAAAACTCGAGGAAACAATGAGATATTCACACAGAAGACAGAACAAAGTAATTTATCACGAAATATCAAAATTCAAACAATTCTATAAAGAGTCCAAGTTTAAATTATTAACGTCTGCAAATTACCTGCAACTGGCATTTTTTGTTTTTATAATTTTTTCGGGTTTTTCAAAACCAGGCCAGAATAGAGGACAAAATGAGCCTACAACCTTTAACGCCCGGCTGTACCATTTAGTTACGTTTCAAAGTTATATTTCTAAGAAAATTGACCGTTAGTAAAGGCTTTTATCCTCACACGACTTAGGCCTTTCCTTAATGAAAACTCTTTTCGAGCAGGAATTACACTACTCGTAGAAAAAAGACTGCTCAATTATTACGTGTCAGCTGAAAGCTGCGCTCCATACAGTAAAGGGCACAACTTCCTCAGCCGTTACAATGTCTAATGGCAATATGGAAAGGGATTAGCGACTGTCATATAGGATTACAGTTGTAGACCAGGGCTCAAATTTAACTAGATATAAGCTTGTGAAGCCAGGCCGTTTTGTATCTCACAGTTACGACTTGTAAATTCATTTACGAAGCGCCCCATTGTGTGCCAGAGCGTATGTAAAGAGCTCGCTCCCCGGCCGGGCACACAGGGACGTGCGCATAATTAACAGGCGTGGGGTTCAAAGATCGTGTTTCTCTGGGAGTGCAGAGATGGTGTAAGTTACATGACAGTAAGTCCATTATTGTTGTAACGTTGGTAAACCTGAACGCAGGTTCACACGCGAAAAGACGTACTACTACCAGTGATAAGGTTTTTCACAGAAAAATGGTAGGCTCTTCTGCAAGAAACCCTACGCATTTATTTAACTAGAACTTAACTGAGCTTTTTTTTTTAAATTACTGTGTGAGTTATTAAATCTAAAAAAACAGGGCTAGATAGATAGTACGAAACGTTGCATATAAGCAACACAATGAAAGGGTTAAGTGGTTCCGGCTCGTTGCTACAGGACACTGAACTGAGGAGGATGTGGTGAGGCGGGCGGAAAAGAGAGGTAGACGAGGCTGACGTTAGCAAGATTGGCTTCGCGTATATGCGGTTTCCTGTGCCTGTAAAAGTCTTCCCTTATCTTAGTTGTAGCATCCGGTGAGAGTAGTAGTGCTAGTGTGACTCAAGAATGTAGATAGCCTATGCCGGGGCCACATTATACAATAATAATACCATTTCTTTCTCATCTGGAGACTGTGTCCAACAAGGTTAGGACACAGTATCCTGAGGCTTTGATGCTTAGTACTAACATAAGAATAATACTAAAAAGTAACATAAGAGACAATTGGCATTAAATTTGCAGTGATTTACTAGAGCAAGGCCCGCATCTAAATAAGGAGATGATACTGACACTATTTTCCGTTGAGAGGAGCGTTGGTTACACAGAAGTGACGTGATTTTTTTTTTAGATTATGAAATATAGTATGCAGCCTAAAGTGAGCTGGGGCAAGCAGTTGCGGATTAAAAAATGTTACGTTTACAGGGATTTAAAAAAAAGAGAAGAAAAGTGCGATGGAAAATTTAGATTATATAGACCAGCTAACCATATTCAGGAGTGAGTGAGAAACGGACATGTATTCCAAGAAATAGCTAGTAATGATAATAATGGAAAAATATTGAATTAAAATAGAATAGATAGATTATATTGCAGTGAAAGAGACGCTGCACATTTCCAATTTAATTCAATTATATAACAGTGATTTCCCTATTTGTGATAGACAAAGATTTATTGATGTAAAACAGGCTGTGGGGCATTAGAGAAGAAAAGTAAGCAGAGATCACGTTCAGAAAATATGAATTAACTATGTGTTTGCTATGCATGACAGAGTATCTGTCACGGTTATTTTAAGAATTTTTGCAAAGCAGCAAAGTAAAAATAAACCATTTTCTCGTATGGATGCAGTACACAATATATTAGGAGGGCGCAGCACCACGAGTGTTTAATTCTTAGTCTTAAAGCTAACACTGTAACATGAGTGTTTTTATATTTATGCTTAAAGCTAACACGGGGCAAACTTTGCCAGACGAAAGAGTTTGTTTAACGTTTTCATTCTATGATAAAAATGAGGAAATGTTATTCTAAAACTAGACATATACGAGAACAATGTAAAGTGCAACAAGATTGACCAGAGTTTGTTTAATGTTTTCATTCTATCTCTGATTACACAGTTCGATTACATTACGCCCGTGCAGACGGTCTCTTCCATGGTCTTCCGTACATACGGGAGAAGGTAGAGGCCTCGTGGTATAGGTCGGTCACCTCAATTAGCGGCCCACCTCCCGAAACAGAGGGGGAGTATTGAGAGCCTGTCTAACGTTAAAAAAAAAATCTCGTCAGCTAGCACTGCGCCAAGCTGCAACATGTCCAACGGAGACGGCACTTGGGACCCTCAATCTTTTGGCAGGTAAAGGGCCCTGCCAGCATCTACCCTGGGGCGGAATAAAATATAATAATAGTAATAATGAAATAAATAATAAAAAAATAAACTAGAGAAGAAAAAAATGTTGAAAACAATGTGATATATACGTTGCACGTTGGCGTAATATTGTGATGCCTCTTAGGACAAAGATGGAATACAATTACACATCAGAATAAACATAGCAAATCTACAAATGCGCTGCATGTAACACAACATCAAAATAATCATAGTAAGTCAACAAATTCTCTGCATGTTACGCAACAGTGCGTTTATAAATATATGAGACTGCATATAATCACACTTCACAAGATTTATAGTAAATTTACAACGCAAAATTACACAGCAAAGGAAATATAGTACGTTTACAAATGCGTTGTCTGGTACGCAACTAGTGTATCTATTAGTATTGATATTTCGAATGAAAAAAAGCTAAAAGAACAGGTGTAGAAAGTATTAGTAATTTACATTTCCATTACAGGCAGAAAAGTATGCCTCTTTCAGTTAGAGAATTTTAGCACAATCCAGGTGGAGAGTTTTAGTGCAATTATTGGCGTAGCTCGAAGGGTGACAACACCATCCTGGTCAACTGATTATATTCAGTCACATCCTCAATAGCAGGGGGGAGAGCATTCCAAAGCATAGCTCCAGAAATAGAAAGAGCTTGTTGACTAGCCTTTTTGCTGCTGTAGCGAACTTGGAGATGCTCTCGTCGAAGAGATCGTCCACTGATTTCACAATTTCGAGTAAACTGCACAACCTCGGTATTTCTAGGAGCGCCATGCAACGAACGGAAGACGTATTGGGCTTCATCTATCTTCAATTTTGTGCTGATTCGTGGCCACTGGAGCTTTTCTAAAAGTGGGCTGACATGATCGCGTTTATTAAATGTTCCATTCAGAACAACTTTGGCTGCAAAGTTCTGGGCCTTTTGTACACCTGATATCAGATATTCAGGGGCTTTACCCCAGATCAGACTACAGTAATTGAAATGAGAGAAAACAAGCGAGTGAATAAGAAGGAGACGAGATTTTTGAACCAAGAGATGTTTGATTTTACGGAGGAACATTAGCGTGTCGTTTAAGGTATTGCATAATTTTTTAATATGATCGTCAAACCATCTCATTCTCTCTCCCGCTCCAACTACACAGTTTGATATATCTAAGCTCCGCATGTCAGTGGCTCTTGAACGTGCTTGCATTCAAGATCGTTTCTTGGGCAGGGACTCTTCCCCCCCCCCCCCCCTTTTTTTTTTCTCTCTCTCTCTTTTCTCCTGTCCTCTATATCCTACTAACATAATTTCAATAGCTCATAGAGTGCCGGGTCGTATATTCCGGTGTCTCTTTGGGAATGGGCCTATTGGTTCGTCTACTGCCGCCTATCT
>LQNS02278082.1:8371540-8402506 GCA_001587735.2 Parhyale hawaiensis | reverse complement strand
TTACACTTCATATTCACTTCGCAGAATATATCTATTCTTTACCAACATAAATTAGCACCATTATAGCCAATTCTGTAAGCGAGAGAAACCACAGTAACAGGTAGCCTATTGCCCGAACTTTCTGTATTCGGCGACAACATTTTCCGGTATTTTGCAGCTCAAGTAGCTGGCTTGAGCGGGAGATTGAATGAAATAAATCGAAAAAATACGATGATATGTTTAAGAAAACCATATGCGAAGGTCTGAGGTTCCACACCTAAAATACTTCGACTCGTCGATGTGATGTAAATTTGCTATATGCGTTCACAGCTTTGTTTTATTTCAATCCTATTGAGTCCTCCCGTTGCATTCTTTACTTCTTGGTTTTCCATAATTTTACTTACTTGATTAGGATGTGCCGCATCACCATCTTGGGCATTAGCGCCCCCACTCCGCCAAGTCTTCCAAAGTTTTACAGTCTTTACAGCAGCCCAGATGCCGTAAGGAAGGCCACCAGAACTTGAAAATTATCAAGGATAGCAGGCAAGGTGAAAGGAATAGAGGAAGAAAAAAAAAATGATCGAGTAATGATGAGCGGATGCTGGCTCGAATTGGCCACGAATTAGCACGAAATTAAAACTAGATGAAGCCCAATACGTTTTCCATTCGCTGGATGACACTCCTTTTTATTATTAGGTATTATAAGAAGATTTAAGCCTCCCTAAATAAGTACTAAGCTCTTCTAAGAGAGGAAGAGGAAGGGACATATAGTATGTCGACAGAAAAACGGGGAACCCATGCATGAAGGTGTTCTCACACAGGATCAACGCGCATGGGAACAGCAAGTCGGGAAAGAAGAGGAAGAACAGACAACAGTAAGATCAGGAGGAGTATGCAAGTGGAAGGAAGCAAAGTGGGCACGAAAGACAGACGTCCCGAAGGCCTAGCTAATGGCTAACGTAACCTACTCAAACCCCCTGGGGGCGCTACTCCCCATAACATAGGATGGGTGAACCTAACTAACCTAACCCTATATGGCCCATCCTATGCCCCCGAAGGGGGGGGTGCCACTCCTAGAAATGCCGAGGTTGTACAGTTTAGTCGAAACAGTGAAATCAGTAGATGGTCTCTTCGGCGAGAGCATCTCCAATTGTACTCCAGCAGCACCAAGGCTGGTCAACAAGCTCATTTCATTTCTAGAGCAAGCTTTGGAATACTCTTCCCGCTTCAATTGAGGATGTAGCTGAAACAATCAGCCTACCAAGATGGTGTTGTCACCCTTCGAGCAACCTCAATAATTGCGCTCAATCTCTCTAGATGATTGGTGCGAAAATGCTCTACGTGAAAGAGGCATACTCTTCTGCCTGTAATAGAAATGTCAAAAACTAATATCCTCTACACTTGCCCTTTTAGCTTTTTCTTCTTTTATACATACAAAATATCAATACTAATTGATACACTAGTTGCGTATCGCACAGCGCGTTTGTAAATGTATTATAATTTTTTTTCTTGCTGAATAATTTTGGTTTTTGTTACACTATATATCTTTGGAAGTGTGATTTTATTCAGCTTTTGAAGTGTGATTTTATTCAGTCTGTCATATATTAAAAAACACACAGTTGCGTAACGTGCAGCGCATTTGTAGACCTAATATATATTTATTATTTTATTGTGTAATATTACTCAATCTTTGTCATATGAGGCATAGCAATATTACACCCCTTAACATGTGCATCGTATATATCAAATTATTTTAGATATTTTTCCTTTGGTTTATATTTTTTATTCAGGCCTCAGGAATATTGTTCGGCCTTACGAACGCAAGGGTCCCGAGTGTCTTCTCCGCAGGAGATGTCGCAGCTTGCCGCAAGTCCTGCTGCTGAGGTTAGTTTTGTATTTTTTTTTTAATTTTCTTTTTTTCAGCCCCAGGGTTGGATTCTGGAGGGGTCATATCCCTGCCAAAATATTGTTTGAGCCTCCCGGACCCAAGTGCCTTCTCCGTAGAGGATGTTGTGGCTTGCCGCGATTCCTGCTGGCGATATTTTTATATTTATTTTTCTTCTTCTCAAGTTACATAGGCTCTCAATGCTCTTCCCCCCCCTTCGTTTCAGAGGATGGGCCGCTATTGAGGTGGTCGATCTATACCCCTAGGGTTCTACCTTTTCTCTTGAGGAGGACCATGGAAGAGACCGTTTGCACAGGCGTAAAGTAATCGAATCGTCTAATCAAAAATAGAATGCAAAAGTTAAACAAAATCTGGTAAATCATGTTGCACTTCTCACTGTTTAGTATGTCTGGTTTTAGTTTTACATATTTCCTATCGTTATCGTAAAATGAGAACGTAAACAAAATTTGGCGTCTAGCAAATTCTGTCCTATGCGTTAGCTTTAAATATAAAGATAAAAACACTCATGTTTTCAAATCTTGTTGCACTTTACACTGTTTAGTATGTCTAGTTTTACATTTTCCATATTTTTATCATAAAATGAAAACGTTAAACAAAATCTGGCGCCTGCTAAATTCTGTCCCATGTGTTAGCTTTAAGAATAAAGATAAAAATACTCATGTTTGCTTTAAGACTAAGAATAAAACACGCATGGTGCGGCGCTCTCCTAATATGTTGGGTACTGCATCCACGTAGGAAAATTATTTATTTTTACTCTGCCTCATTACTAAAATTCTTAATGTAACCGTGACGGACAATCTCTCAAACATTGCAAACATCTCAGTTGATTCATAACTTCTAACGTGATCTCTGATTCCTCTACTTTTATAATTCCCCACAAGCTGTTTTCTACCAATAAATTCTTGTCTATCACAAATAAGGGAATCACAGTTAGATAATGAATTAAATTGGAACCGTGCAGCATGTTTTTCACTGTAACATAATTTATCTATTCTATTATTCTTTCAAGATTTCTCTATTCCTATCACAAATATAGGACATATATATATATATATCTTTACTTACACTACATGTAGCATGCACCGTAATTCATACTGTAACATATCGTCTCTCGGTAAAAAAAAATTCTTCCTCCTTGTCAACATAGGATAAAAATATATAGATATATGTCCAAAATTTAGCCATTTTGTTACCTTAGTTTCGAACCGGTTAACACAATTTACCCCTACTATAACTGTTATTTCTCTTTTTCCTTCTGAGAGTGCCGTAGTCCAAACTGTCATACGTCCATTTTATTTTATTTCTAAACTTCTTGAGGCGTATTAGGTTGTAATGGATGGCAGGTGTCATCAGTCTTGTTTGTTGGGGAGGGCTGGAAGGACGCGACACTGAACTAGAGCAACCTGAACGAGCGCGACTCCAATAGTCGCGAATTGGAATAAGAGCAAAACTGAAAAGGAGCAAAAATACTGGAGAGCAAAACGCTTGCGGGAAAATGATTGCGACTCGGAATAAGTGCGATTCGGAACAAGCGCGAAACTGAATAGGCGCAAAATATTTAAGCGCCAATGCGCAGTAGGGCGCTGGTTCTGTGTTTCATGTATTCCGCCTCTGTTAATGTTTTGCTCATTTATTTGTGGGTTAACAAGTGTAGAACATGTCGATTTAATAGGTTTTAACTAAATTTTCCTGCCGCCGCTCCATACATCGTAGGTATGTTTGATCTATCTTCTCTTTTCTTCTTTATTACATCTTTATTTCCGTGTTTTTATAATGTCACCTTTTTTCTTTTTTAGCCTTGAAAATAACACGATTATGCGCTAGCTGATTTACATTTGGCCTATGTTCGAACCCATTGCTACCATAGAGCGTTGTAAAAAATGTGAATTTTGAAGTACGATAGTAGGACTGTAAATTATTATTGCATTAAAACCTTCATACGGAGAGAAACAATGATTTTTTTCTTCCTTAATCCTATTCTAGTCGGCAACAAAAGTTCTGTGAGCATTCGGGCTTAAATATTTAGCCTCGTATATTCAGTTTCGCGGTTATTCCACGAAGCAACAATTTTCCCGCAAGAGTTTCGCTCTCCAGCGTTTTCGCGCCTATAGAGTTTCACGTTTATTACAATTCGCGTCTATTCCAGTCGCGTTCGTTCAGATTGCTCTCATTCAGTGTCACGCCCGTTCACTTGTCCCGTTTGTTGTGGTGGGGCTAATGGCTTTTGCTGTTGTGGGGATATCTGTGCTGATGGGGATCCTGCTTCACTGGAGAATTACTTACTAATAATGCTTGGCTCCCAGCAGTGGTAGTGCTAACCGATTGAAACATGTTACACGAATGTGGGTGGCCTTTGCTCTTGGTGGTGGAGTGGTGCTGTGGTGTCGTAGGTGGACTGTGCTGAGAGAGTTACCGCAGTTCATCATTACAGACAGTTATGTCAGACAATGGAGCCTGCAGCACCTGTAGTTGAAGCATAGTGACAGAATACAAAAATATATCAGCCAATAGCGTCCCTCCTTCTGCAGCGGGGCATCTTGGATAATCCCAAGACAGAGGCATCTCGGGTAATTTCCAATATGGTGTCGTGTGTGCGAGAGGTAAAGTGTGTGTCGCGATTGTTTATTATATAAACGTTGGTAAAATTGTTCAGTTGCAGTTTATTGTGCTTTTCACGTGTGTATACCATTCTACATACCAGTTATAACCTGTTATATAACCAAAGTTTTCTTGGTAAACGAAAATCGTCCAATTTTGTCTTTTTAAACTCATGCGATTCATACTATTCCGCGCAAAAATTGGCTTCAACATTGGCAAACATTTTCAGATGATTTTCTCAGTTCTTTTTATGGCGCTGGATTTCAAGATGCAATGCAATACGTGAAATCTATGGTCTATTATTTTTTTTTACTGATGTCATTCAGTGGATACTTCCAATTTGGAATAAATGATAAACAATTGGCGAGGAAGTATTTCTGGTATGCTGTAGTACGTACAACGAGCCGTCGCTTGCGACCTCATTTATTTACCCCAGCATAGTGACGTGGCAGTTGCACTTTGGCTGAAATTGACGCTAGTCCCGGCGGTTGTTGATTGGCTGAGATGGCGTCACGGCGGTCGCTGATTGGATAAGATTGGGCGAAAGGGTGTTCCCGTAGAGCTGACATAACTATCTGTAGTAAATGAACTGTGGAGTTACTAAAATACTTTGCTTCCAACAGTTGTGGTGCTTACCAGCTATCACATGATGCATGAATGTAGGTGGTCCTGCGCTATTTGTGGAGGGCTTAGTGGGGGTTCTGTGGCGTTGAGATGTCTTTGTGCTGGAGAGTTATTATAATGCCTGGCTCTCTGCCATGGTGGTGCTTACCCTGTGCCATATGCCCCTGCTGTTTCCCACTGCTCCTTGGCAATCATCCATGAAAGTGTGTGTTGTCTATTGGTGGCCTCCTATGCTGCGATGTACGAAATTTCATTTAGTGTATTTATCTCACTGATTTTCCCTTAACTTAAGAAAAGTGAAGTGCACTTTGAAAGATACGGGCACATGCACAAACGATTTTCGTTTTCCCGCCAAAAGAGATTTTCCTTTAATTTGTATAGCCTAAAAATATTCTTTCAGCCTTGATTGCCCAAGCCCTCAACTGGCAGAATAATTTCTTGCACGTCTGTTCAAATTTCTATTCGATGCTATTGAAAACTTAGACTGCGAATGAAACGGATTTCACACAATAATCTTTTGATGTTGCTAAATAGCCAACAGAATGACGTGTTCTAACTTCCGTTGCTTGCTTGAAAATATGAAAGTGCGCAGCTCTTTGAAAGACACACTGTCACATACATAACTCTATGACGAGTTGAAGAACTTACTTAGGCTGACATTTTCACTGCTGTTTCGGTCTGAACAGGGAAAAAAAAACAAAATCTTCGGAGACTTTGTAGACAAGTGCTTGCGGGAAACAAAAGGCTGTTCACGAGTCCAAAATGCCTTTTCAATGAGTTATCTCATGATTCTCATCCAATCGTCTGAATTTTGCAGCAGCCTCACAAGCACCGCGTTGAATAATAAATGAATATACGGTGTTCCATTTTGAAAATGGCCAGTTACTATACATTCACTTTGTAGCGTGCGCATAGCTAAAGAATCAATTAAAAACTGTCTTTATATTTACATCAATTTCTTTATTAATTATCTCATCTTTTTATTTTCAACTAAATATGTAGCAAGGCGTCCAAGACAAAACATGGCCTGTGCTGCAGTCACGGCAGGAACGGAAGAAATCAGCTGGTCCGTTACGTTATGTACAATAATCGACGTGCAAACATAAGTAGAAGATTGGCAAAGATTTGCAACGTGCGATTAGTACTTATTCATTGACTACATAGCACGTCAGGGCACCATCCAACGTTCTGTTATAATGGTAGTTATGCATCAGTAATAACGTTAAAGTTGGATAATCAGATTAATTAACGGCATAAATTCATCGAAATGCGACTGGTTAAGGGAGAGGGAACCGACAGAGCAAAAGTTCAGGAGAGTAAGCTTACGTGTCTCACGGTGATGGATCCTGCTGGCTGTACAACTGCAGCACCAATAAAGGACCGAAGCTAATGCATAAGCCCTATTATTTGACTCTAAAGTACCGAAGTACACGGAGAAACGAGTGCAGACTTGCAGGCTACACTGGGAGGGGGGGGGGGTGGGTGCGTCCTAGAGGACGCCCTTAGAGGATCACGGGGTCTCTCCGCTCACGACAGAGGGTTATCTGTCTCTCGCCGTCATATACAGGAAGCCAGCTTTATTGATGCCTTCTGACCAAAAAAAAGTCAGACCACGCCGTATTACAAAAATGCAACATTTGTGTAGTCTGCAGTGTAGACCAGAATGGGATCGCGCACGAACGTGGAAATTACTGACCGGATGCATGTGCATTAATAGATAACGCGTAATAATTTTATCGCATGTGAATGTTAATCAATGAAAGTATAACTATTACTAAATATGTAAAGAAATAGCCAGATGACTGAGTGGCAGCCCTGAAAATATATATATATATTTTTATTAATCTGAAGTTGCAAAACGAGGCACAATAATAGAGTGCCTCGTGGCGTAAGACCATCACCTCCAAAAAAGGCCGAGTCTTGAGTTGCAAATTCAACGCCGTTATTTTTTATGGCCAACTTAACCCGACATTTGCTTTACATTTTTCTCATCTAGGTCAACCCACTTGACTGCCTGGAAAAGCTTTTGATTATGGCTCAACTTCTTCTACCTCTTTTTTGTTCATCAGACGGACAAACATACAACAGTAAACGGAAACAGTATCACCACTCTTCGCTTAACTCGCGAGTGACTGTCATCCGCGAACGAAGTGAGAGAGGTGACGTTGATTTCGTTTAGGATTCAAGTATGTATATTTATTTGAGTATTTGTTTGTTTGTCCGCCCCAACAGAGGGAGGAGTTGAGCAATGTTCATAATTTTTTGCAGGGAGTCGGGTAGGTTGACCTAGATGTGAACAATGCCAAAACTCTCGAGTAAGCTGGCCATAAAAAATACCGGTGTTGAAACTTGCCCCCATCTCGGGTGATGGTTACACGCAACGGGGCGGTCTAGTAAAAATGGCAACGCACCTGTTCTTGATGCACCTTTTCAAAATTTTTGCCCCTCGCGCCGATCCTCCCCAATAGAGATAGTGTGCCTGGGGCCCTAGGGTCGCACTGTGGGGCGTAATGCCTAGCTCATTTCACTGTTACTCATAAAAAGACAATATTATGACGCAGTCACAATGTCAGCATTGCCCGACGTCATGCAGAGCGATAAGCTATTGCACGTGTGTACGTTCACTGTGTGGATAACACACCTTGTTCTTGATAAGACATAGATTATAGTTATCATCAACGCCCTCAAATGCACCAGTCTCTCTCCTTCAGTGGTGGGACGACTTGCCCTCTTGTGTGTCCCAGAGACTTCCTCATCCTTAAGAAACATACGAGAGAGAAATGCAATAAATAGGCCATCTCTCACACTTCCTTAGTAAAATCATTAGAGTTTGAGTAATGAAATCGTCGTAAGATTTTAATTCTAAAGTGGACGACTAGATGCTCTAGGTTGATTTATACCCAACTGTTACTAACAAATTTTTTTATATTAAGTCTGCAGCTGTGATTTGTAAGATACTTCAGGATGGCTTTTTCCACGACGGCAAATTATGAATTCTCATGAAGTTTTGCCTAGAGTTGAGAAATGCCAAAGGTTGACTTTTCTTCCCACGAAGGCAGCTGACGAATTCTTTGTAAAATTTTAGCCTTCGTTTCAATCCTTTGTGACTTGTAAGATATGTACTTCAGATTGGCTTTTTCCACAACTCTAATTATTGAACTCTTCACGAAATTTCAGCTTAGTGTTGAGTGAGCCTTCAGGATGACTCTTTTTTCTACGAAGGCAGCTAACGAATTCTTCGTGAAATTTTAGCTGTAGATGAGAGACGCTTCAGGCAAGTGACCATTTCTACTACTGCTAATAATCGAACCGTGGAGCGTGCACTTTTGCCGATCTAACCTGGTCTATATTTCTTATACTGTTTAACTTTACAAATGCATCATAATGCAGCGAACAAAGAGCGAGCGCAATTGCAGTGGCAGTTGATGCTGCTATCAGGGACTTGAGTTCGACAACTAACTCGTTTTCGATAAGCAGCAATTGATAATGGTATCTAAAGGTATATGAAGATATGTCAGGTGACGTAAGTACTAAAATATAAAAAAGGTTCCGGAGGGTTAAAATTTACACCTTTTTCGCCTGTGGCATTACCAGTATAAAAACTAGAGTGTAAAATCCTGCTAAGCAACACGTTGCTAAAGGATCGAATCAATGATAGACAGAGAAACAAACAACTTCGTGCCTTCTTAACATTTCCTGCAGATCAGTGAGTTATATTGTAAATAGATCGGCACACAAAATTGATGGGACGACAAAACGGTACCAAAATTTCATCATCAATTCTTTGTTGCGTTCCTAACAGTTCTTACAAATTTTATGAAGATCCATTGGAAACTTTTTGAGTTGTCTTGCTAACAGACACCTGAAATTGAAAATAGATTTTTTGCAAGTGACGGTCAAAAACGAAATGCTAGTTTAGATCAACAGCGGATGTCTGTAGGGAGCAGCGGTGGACAGTTGGTTTTGCAATCATTTTCCAACTCTTGTGTCCCCCGGTCTCGATCCTACCCAAAGCTCTTGGCCCAATTGTCTCCTTAAGCGGGGCTCCACTGACACAACCAGTGATGCAATGCGATATTTGTGCGAGACAAGGCGCCAGTGAGCTATAGTGTGTCGTGCGAACTAGGTTGTGTCAATGGGGACAGTAGATTGCGGCACCCGATATTACGATTTTTCATGCAAGATATTTGTTGCGTAGCGCGTCGCTTGTTGCTTCGATGGGGCCTCGGCCGCACTGGCACCAAACTCGTTGCACTGTGTACATGCATCACCGTGCCTGCGTTCAAGTAAGCTTTCTTGCTGCGTCACGACTCCCAAACCATACCATAAGCACTACCTAACCTAGCCTAACCTAATCTGTGATACAGTGACTTGTGTCAATGGTACATAGCAGTACCTTGAATGCAGCAAGCACGCACAGCGATGCACTTACACAGAATAGTCGCGAACGTACATAACACGTTTCGAGTTTGGTGCCTGTGCGCCCCGCCGCACTGCCGTCTTCCGTGACTATTCTGTGCACGTGCCGCGCTTAGCGTGTACGATCATGCCGCGTTACCACCGCCAAAACCACTACCTTGCGGTATGCAACAGTTGCCACACGTCATTGTGATATAACTGCGCTTGTGTGAGCTTTACTACACAAGCATCGTAGCATCGTAACCCAACTTAACCTAACAGGCGATACAGCGACTTGTGGCAATGAGACACAGCAGCACAGCACACGTACTTGACCGCACAGCGATGCACTTACACAGAATAGTCACGGACGACGGCAGTGCACCCGGCTTTAGAGTGACGTTTTATTTATTACATAAAAAATTTAGGCCAGGGCTACGCACCAGCGCAACAAGCGATGCAGTGCGGTTCTTGCGGGACGCATGTTGCCCGGGTTGTGGCGGAGATTCGATGGTGCCGCTAGATTGCTGTTATTTCGTGTAACAAGTTTGTTGCGTCGCACGTCGCTTGTTGCGTTGGTGTGGCTCCGCCTGATGTCTTGAAGCAATATTTACGTTGCAGTTAGGAGCTGTTGGTAAATGTTCATTTATTATGAGCAGTCGTAGACCACACGATGCCTTAACTCTCCACTCCTTTCAAGTGAGGCTGAAGGCAAATTTATAAAACCTCGATTACAATCTTCTCCAGTCATCATGGCGACCTGAAAGACGAAATAAACTCAAGAATCATTTCCTGTGTGAAGAAGCAAGCATGCATATGCACTAACCAATGGTAAATTACAATAGTCTATTCATTTAGGCAAATTTACGTCATTTTATTTCCCCTCGGATTCAACTATCGTTGTCTACAGTTAAAATCTGGCCACGAATTTGTGTTTGTTACTAATAGATAAATTTCTTGGATCAGCTGGAACAGTTTAATTCGTGGTTGAGGCTGCTCTCGTGACTCAAAAGGATTTTATTGAAGCTTAACCAATTTACCATTAGCCTCACTTGCAAATTTGAGTGAACAGTCAAGTATCGTGAGGCTTGTGGAGCAGTCTTTTGCAATTTTCATTTCAGTGTGAAAATAATAACCCTACAACAGCGCTTTTGCCCTCCCAAGTCGAATAAAGCAATTCATACAAGATGCCGTCGGACGAAGTGTGGTGTGGTATGACCTTTCGATCGTCGATCACACTCAATGCAATAGTTACGATGGTAAGTATCGGGTATGAATGTTTTATTATTGTTTTACTTCCTAACTTTAACCACAGCGGCCCAGTACTGTAGGATAAGGGAAGGGCAGGTTGAGGTTCGGGAGGAGGGGGGGGAGGGGCTGCTCTTTAACCTTACTTAGATCTGAGGTGAGCCCCTGGAGTGGGTGCTATAGAATTCCACTCCCGTCCTGCACGTGGCGGTAGAGGCGACCAATGCAGGGTCTATTCAAATGACAAACATCTATCTATTCTCATTGGCCACCGGCTGCCGCTTGGCAGGTGTACGAGCCTAGTGAAGGTGGTCTTGTGGGAACCCTCATGCGAGGAAATGCATATGAAAGGCGGATGAACTCCATGGAGCCAACGGCAGGCAGAGAAGAAATCACATGGCTGTTGCCATAGCCATGTGCCCGGCATTCCACAGTCAGCTACTCTCCCTACCTCTCGACGGCACAGTCGAGACTATATTTTTCTTCTTTATTTTTTCTCTTCTTTCATCTACGTTTTCATTTTTTCCTCTACTGTGCTAATCCCGTGATGTGAGCTGCAGGGCCATGGGAGGTTGGTGGAGGCACCCACATGTCCACCGTACGTGACTGTCTTTCCCCATAACCTGGCGAACCTGGGGAATGCATTAGCCTAGCTAGATATGCAGCTCTGCCGAGTGGGCCGTCCTTCTGCCCATGCTAATAATCAGTTTATGGGATTTCTTTCATCTATTTTGTACATTTCTTTATTTTATTGCACTATTAGAAGGCCTTATGCGAACTTCGCGGAGCTTGGCTTTGTGTCCCTTGGTGTGGCTGTTGTGCGCTATTCCGAGACGCTGGTGTTGATTAGGAGGCACGATGCGGAGCTTGTATTGGCGGTTATCCAGTCCCCTTTTCGCCGGCTGGTGGGATCGGAGCCTGGATGTCGTGCCATGGCTGTCTATGTCCGCAGAGTGGTTTCAGCGCTTACCGGCAGTCAGCGCACAAGTGCACCGTTCATGAGATCTTAATTGTGAAGGTGTGTGGTCGTCTGAATAACTTTTATTCATTCTCTTTAAATCGGATCCCTATAACTGATATAACTGACGATTCTTCGCATGACTGTTTGCTAACGGCGATGGCCTAAATCCAGAGTACGGATCCTAAGTCAGCGTTTGTATTTTGTGGGGGATGTTAATGCACACCAGAGGGATTGGTTGGGATCTGTGTCACCGACTGATGGCCAAGTTGAGGCTGCGTTGAACTTTTGAACGTTAGTATCTAGTTGTGTGCAGCTAGTCCGTGGGTCCACGTATATTGCTGGCAATTGTTTCGACTTCGTCATGACTGATGTTCCAGACTTTATGACTGTGCCAGTTGGTTCTCCTATTGGCACTTCGACCATTCATTTCTTGTAGTGTACTTGGACCTGAACTAGGTTTTTTCTGCGACAGACACCAGAAGAGCGGTGTTCGTCAAGAGCACGGCTGTCTGGTATGCTGTTACTGGAGCTGTAAGGGTGTTATCTTGGTGCCAGATCATTTACAGTGAAAATCCTATCTCTGAGCTTAACAACTTGACCGTGTCTGTTTTGGAAAGATTTGTCGCGAAGGAAACTATTCCTGTGAGATCTAGGGACAAACCGTGGCTTGACGATCAGCGTTGGTGAGCTTTTGAAGCTAAACAAGGGGCTTATCGGGCTTGGCGGCGTTCGTGTGACCCCACTTTGTGACAGACCTCTGCAGATCGAACGGCCGAGGCTATGAGTGTGTATGATAGGACACAGTATCGTCAGAGCAGCGTTCCAGTCTCCACTGAGTATTGACCATTCACATCGTTGGTGGAGTGAGCTAAAGGGTTCAATTTTTGATGCTGAACCTTCATTGCTACCCTGTGTTGATCCCGGTGGTGGAATAATGCTCATCCCTTAGCTAGGGCGGAACCCTTGTCGGCTCACTTTGACGGGAAGCAGAGCAGAGATGTGTAGTTGTTGGCCCACGGATGTCACCCTGAACTATGTTTAACCTCCTAGGCGTTCAGATCTGGTACTATCAGGGTGCTGCTTCAGGGCCTCGACCCTTATGGAAGTGTGGACCTAGTGGCTGTGTTCCCTTTGTTTTATAAGCAGCTTGCTGGCGTTGTCGCCTTTAAGATTGGAGTGATCTTCCGGTGCCTGATACGATTAGGATATTTTCCCCGTTGTTGGCGTACTGGGAATATTACTATCATTCCCAAGGGTCGGTGTCGCCCCATGTCGCCAACTACCGACCTAATACGATGGCGCCCATTTTGTCGAAAGTGTTCGTGATATTGATCATTTCTAAGTTTGGTCGTTTTGCGGAAGCTACTGATTTGCTGCCTTCTGGTCAGTATGCATGCAGGACTAGTTTGGGTTGTTATGGCGCATTATTGTCGGTGTCACACTATTTGTAAGCTGCGCTGGATTGTGGGTCTGAGACACGCCTCGTACAGTTGAACATTAGCGAAGCGTTTGACAGGGTCAACACAAAGGTCTAATGTACACGTTGGAGTCGTTTGGTGTAGGTGGTGGGGTTCTGTCAATCATTCGTGATTTTCTTTCTGAGTGAATGCAGAGTGTGTTGACATTTTATTGAGGCTTCACTTGCGGAGGAGTCTGGCGTCCCTCAGGGTTGCGTACTTGGCCCGCTGTTGTTCTTTCTGTATACTATGGAACACGATGATTAACTATGCTGACGATTCCACTCTTCTAGCAGCTATACCTGCCCCAAAATGCGTAATAATGTCGCCCAGTCTCCGAATAGGGATTTGTCGCGCATTAGTGCATGGTGCTCGGCCTGGAGTATGAAGCTGAATGCCAGTAAGACAAGTCTATTATTGTCAGTCGGTGTCGGATACTTTAACCACAGCATCCACATTTGAAGATAAATGATACTTTTTTCATGATTCTGGCTTCTTGGAGGTTCTCTGTGTCGTCTTTGATGTGAAGTTAACTTTGAGCGGCATATTAGGTTACTGGTGTCACGTGCTTCCAGTAAGATCGGGCTCGTGCGTAAGGCAAATTTTATGTTTGGTAACAGTGAGGCTCTCTCCAGATGCTTTTCTGTTGCCTGTGTCGAGTATTTCTCAAACGCCTGGCTTTCATCTGCTGACAGTCACTTGCGTCTGCTGGATCGACTTGTTAGTTCAGCCAGCAGGTTGTGCACTGAAAACGGTCGGGTGAATCTGTCACATAGTAGAGAGGTGGCTGGGCTCTGTTTTGTAAAGTGTCCCTGTCCTCAAGGTCTTTTTTTTAAGAGGCTTACACGTGCTGCGGATAATGCGCACTCTTTCACTTTGGAGAGTGTTGGATGCAGAACTCGTCACTTCGGCCGGTGCTTCGTGTCGTGGTCTGTTTTGGGTTTGGAATTCATTGCCGGCATCGCCTTTCGGGCGTGTTGGCCTGCAGGGGTTTAAGTCAGCTGTTGATGGCTTTTTGTTGGATTTTCTTTAGCAGCGTTTTGGGCTTTTCGGTGTTGCAAAATGCTTCACTTGGGTTGTACTACCTGTCCGTGATGCTCCAGGGGGGGTGTGTTAATAATAATAATAGTAATAATTAATATTAGTAGTATGTCTATATATTATCTGCAAAAACTTGAGCCATGGTGCGTTAAAAATTGTCTTAAGCTTAACGATAAGAGGCAATGCGTTATTCTTGGCAATCCTGAACTCATCATGCAACTATATGTCCTCCTCTATAATCTGTAATAACTTTTTATTATACTTCTCCAGGTGGATAAGAGGTTTGGAATGTGGATGAATAAACATGCATCACTTGGCTACATTCAGAAGTTATGTACAGAACCCATATCGATTACCTACTCATTCCAGAGCCAAACTACTAAAACCTGCTCTGTAAAATGGCATTTTTATCCTTTTCATGGGTAATCTGGTTGCGATTAACATCCACAGTAAAACTCACGGTAGTGAAATCAACGCCCTTATCTCATGTTCCATGCTAGTTAAAGCTAACTCTCACCGTGCTCATGAATGGCGTCCTTATTTATTAGACACGTTCAATAATTGGGTGCTGAAATACGCCTTCGAGGCTCGACTTGCCCGAAATTTAATTCAGACAGAGGCTTTGGCTTTGTCCCTTTGAACCGTGCGGCTAGTGTTATAATAGACGCCATATTGTTTCAAATTAACTGAAGACTCCATTTTCCGGAGAAAGATTAAGTTTATGAACGTTAAGTGTAGCCGGTTAAGGGTCAATGCTTGAATTTCGATTCAACGGAGCTGTAGCCAGCGCAGTTTCCTCATTTATGTTTCGAAATTCAAGCCTCGAGGGACTAATTTTGGCACCCGACCGAAAGTGCCTCCCCCCTATTGTAGGTAAACATCCACGCTTTGTCCTAATATTCGATTGTTTTCCAGATAGTCGGTTGCATCCTCGCGACCACATGCATTGTTGTGTACAGCATAAATATCTCGGACTGCTGGTATTACGATCCTGATTATAATTGCTCAGGTGGTAAGTCAGAGATTTTAGTTATAGCTTCCCCTAGAGCTGCATAGCAATTCTTGTTGTAGCATTAACTTGAAGTACCATCGTTTTCCACTCTGAGATTTTTCGGTTCTTTATCATACAGTGGATTACCTGAACAACCAATGGAAGCGTAAACTGCCAAAAAGTTCTAAAGCTCTAAAGTTTTAGGGAATTCGTATCATAGTTAAGTGCAAACAAAACGTGGTTTGCAAAATTGAAAGCAAGCATATCTGAAGAACCCTAATTCAGGCTCAGCATTGTTAAATATATCTACAGTAATCTATACCCAGGGCACAAAATTATCATGTAGAGGACCCAGAGATCTATGAAAATAACGGAAAATGAATAGCATACACAATGCATACATACTGTGCCGAAAAAGAACGGTGATAAGTTAGTTATTTTTGTTGCTATACATATTATGTATCGATTATGAAATACAAGAAAATGAAGTATGTTGTGCAGAGAGAGCACGGACGGAACCAGTCCCATTTTTATGGCTTTAAGGGGAGGGGGAGAGGGGGAACATCTGAAAGTTGCATGCTACTAGCCAGCTAATGCATACTGCGGTTTTATAGCGCTAACATATACGTATAAAGCTTGAAAATTAGATTGTAATAATCGACACACAAGCGCCAGATAAAATGTGCTTCAGTTTCTTTACTCCTATTAGGCTCAATAATAAAGGAAAAAATTTGGCTTTCAAGCCGTTAAAACAAAAGTAAATGTGTCGTAATACTAGTAAGCATTAAATTTAGTCTTGGGGCCAGAGCATAATTCGCCCCCCCCCTTCCTGAACAGTCTTGGAAAAGGCCCTGGCCCTGTTATCCTCCATTGAAATCCGCCCCTGAGGGTAGTGAGTTACAGCTCCCCAGTTGGATGTTCATCGTTTTTAAGAAATGGTTTGACAGTAAACATGTATTATCGTGGGGGTAAAAGTTTTTTTTTTTTACGGTGGTAAGCGAAAATGATTGTTTTGTGCGTGGGCTTCATAGTGCTTCATCTAAGGTTCGTAGGTGCAAGATTTATAAAGTGAAATGAAGAGCGGAATACTTTCGAAAATGCAGCAATAAAGTTTTAAAGAAAGAGTAACGGACGAGATTTGAAACTGAGTAAAATATTTCGTGTCTGCGTAGGGATGATATTATTCCTCCATCGTAACACGAAGTAAATTACAATAAAAGTTTTTCTTCAGTAACTTAGAATAAATGACAGCGTAATTATGTGATTTTACATCGATAAAACACTTACACAGTTTTTGCAAATGTATTCTACTTTGCACGAACAAAAAGTTGGTTGTTGCTATGTTCATGTTTTCCTGTGTACTAATGTTATAAATTCCAGTACAAAAGTTTAAAACTACTTGTAACTCTTTATTAAGAAATGTACATTTTTGTCAAATTATGAGTTTATCAGATGATCAAAATAATAAGACCACAAAAAAAAGTGTAGATAATCTTTCGACAAGGTCGTTGAGGTGAGCAACGTTTGTATTTAGTAATGGGCACTGCCTCCATTCTTGTTGATGACTTTAAAAACTCTTTGTGGCACACTAACAATGAAGGTTTCCATGAAAGTTGGAGGAATGTTGTTCCAGCTCCTAAAAGTGGCATCACGAAGTTTGTTTACTCTCACAAATTGTTTACCATTTCCGTAAACGACTCTCGCTATCCCCAATGATTTTCTATTGGGCTTAAGTCTGGCAAACATGCTGGATGACATAAAACAGAGACTGTTGTGAACTTGCCATTTACTACACTTAGCATCACTAGTAAAATTTAGCAAGCACTCGCAACAGCTTATCAGCCACCGTTCATGAGGCGTAGCCCGAAATCTCAGCTGCGCGGTCAACGAGCGTCGATTTGCGCGCTAACATTGGCCAGTCTACGCGCACTCATGAAAACCACTGACCTACGTCCCTTAACTTAACGGCCAGCATTTTAGCTCGGTCATCTTCAGTTCCTTCTCGAGCTCGACCAACAGCTCACAGTCCTTTTTCGAGCTCCCCTACCAGCCCGAAGATCAAGTTCAAGCTTCGCATGAGCTTCATGGTCTTGCGCGCTACAGCTGTATACCTTCTCGTCGCACCGCGCCACTGGCATCCTCGTGATTGTGTCCTTAGCGACGAAGCTGCGAACGTTCATCTCTACGTCGACAGAAGACTAGGTACCGACAGCTCTGCCATGAAGCTTAATTATACTACGACGATTATTTTTCTGTATCTGCCTTTGCCCACGACTGCATATCTCTAATATAATAACATAGCGCCAACCTTTATTCTCCTTATCGGTTCGCTCACCCCCTTTGAGTGCTTTCCAGAGTAGCTCAGTATACCTCCATTTTCTTCAAAGGTCATAGTCTGGCCGGCAGTGCGGACTGCTGCCCTATCCTGCTGGAAAAACAATTCATTACCACACAAACGAGGGCCCTCTGTCGACAAAGATGATCTTTGTAATATACCGACATAACCACCAGTTGTTAGACGACCCTGCGCTTCCTGAAGCTTCATTGCTCAGTTGTAGGAAAAGACCCCAACACCATAACGAAGCCTCCACCGCTGTGACACCTGGAAAAAAATTCAGAAGGCTTCTTTGTGTCATGCCAGTACCGTTGGAAGTCACCAGGGCAATCCAGATTGAACTTTTTTCGTCAGGAAGCAAAAGTTCAGACCATATTTCAATGTTCCTTGCTTAGCTCTTTCGAGCAAACTGTAAACGGATCACTTTGTGGGACGCGGAAACAACCGTGGACTTTTTAGACGCTTTTTGTTTTTCATGATTTTTTGTTTTAAGTGTCACTTGATGCTTATTGAACTGCAATAAGCATTTGTGAGTGCCTTGATATGCCTGGAAGAGTGTCCTCAATCATGAGATACAACCATTTCAAGCCTCTTATTCAATGCAGGGGAAATTTTTGTCGGTCTACCACTAGATTTTGCTGTTCCATAACTCTCAGGGTCTTTTAAAAAGTGTGAATTCACAGTTTTACTGCAGTGAATCTCAGCTGGGATAGCACGCTGCAACAAACTTTGTTTGTTTGCTTACTTTGGGTATAGTGACTCGTTCACACTATCAGTGCAAGCCTGTAACTAATCCGAAACTTCAGAAATTAGCCTAAAACTAAATATTTATTAAAGGTATTACCCTGGTATAAAAATTTTCATCACCTGTAGATCTCAGTATATGACAAAAGTGTACATTCCTAAATAAATTGTTACAGTAAGTATTTTTCGTCTTTCTCACCTTTTATTATTTCGGAGTTACTGATTCCTAGTCTTAGGAGTTTATTTATTTATGACTCAAACGGTATCTTTTACATTTTCAATTGGTCTAAGACTTTTGATCAGAAGTTTATAGGCAACAATATTTATTATTGCTCGGTAATTGCACAATGAATAAGAACATTCCTCCTGATCAAACAAATTTGCTTTTTTTTTCGGTGAATTTTATAAGGTATCCACACAGCTTGGTTCACCCGCTGATGTTTTACCTGAAATTAAAATCATGACAGATAGGAGGACTGTTCAAATTTGATCTTTTTCTATTTTACTTGTGCTTATGTCCATGAAGCTAACTTATCTCCCCGAGTGTATACAGTGGTAGTTTATACCAGAGCCGAAATTTTGTTCAATACATTAGGGTTACAAAATGAAGAATAAATGAAAGAAACAAGGTAAAAAGAGTCATTTTCTAAAATACAAACGTTTCGGAATACTAAAATTCCATCATCAGTGCTGAAATATAAGTAAAGAATTAAGTATACTAATCAGCTTACAGCAGAACATCCAAAAAGCTCAAATGGTATTAGGTGCAGTAAAAATTAAATGAATAAAAAAAAAAACACTTTCTTAAAATAAGAACACACATCTACGTAGCAATATTCAATTACAAACTTGCACAGTTAGGTGGGGAAGCTATCAAAAGAGGAACTGCAGTTTGATCATTATTTAAAGACGGTCTTTCACTAAAAAAGTACAGGCTTTCTAAAATACGGAGATCGTGGTTTGTATATGCCCTACCTAAAACTGAAAAGTTTGACATTTTAAAACGATGATTTTCTTGGGTACAGTGATTTCTAATAGAAGAATGTGGTGGTGCTGTACGTACTGGGTCTACCGGTTCCATCATCGTTTTAAAATGTCGAACTTTTCAGTTTTAGGTAGGGCATATACAAACCACGATCTCCGTATTTTAGAAAGCCTGTACATTTTTAGTGAAAGACCGTCTTTAAATAATGATCAAACTGCAGTTCCTCTTTTGATAGCTTCCCCACCTAACTTTGCAAGTTTGTGCTTGAATATTGCTACGTAGATGTGTGTACCTAATTTTAAGAAAGTGTTTTTTTTTACTAGTTTCATTTTAACTGCACCTAACACCATTTGAGCTTTTTGAATGTTCTACTGTAAACTGATTAGTGTACTTAATTTCTACTTATATTTCAGCTCTGATGATGGAATTTTAGTATTCCGAAAATTTGGCATTTTAGAAAATGATTCTTTTTACCTTGGTTCTTTCATTTATTCTTAATTTCAGATTTCCTAGAAATCTCTCAATTGGTGAAAGAAGGTTACAAAATGGTAATGTATCTGTGATCTTACCAATTTGAGTAAAATAATTTAATCCAACTAGTTTTTACATGCCTGGAGCTTGCTCTGAGCGTTTGTTTCACCTCTTTGGATCAAGTTTCAGGCGGTAATACAGAGCACTGACTTTTGACCGTCTCAAGAATAACTGAATTGCTCTTACCCTTTGAACTTCGATGCGAAGGAACATGAGCAATGTACAGGACCGAAGGTTCGGGCAAGTGGAAGCCCGCCGGATTAAATTCCCTCGGTTGAAGAGGGCAAATCGATCATTGTTGCACTGTATTTTCTTCGGTAACGTCTAAACTGCACATTTCATTTCTTTCCTAAATCACAAAGTGGCAAATATATCACCCATAAAGAGGTAAAGTCAACTAAGACCATACCCTCACCTGGAAAACCCACATGCACTGGTTTGTGCAGCGGGTATAGGCCCACTGGCCCCAGATGAGTAAGTGTAGTCGCCCTCGGGTCACCAAGAAATATGGCGCCAATTTGACGAAAGGAACAAATGACCCGAGACCCCCCACCCCCATCATCTCTGAGGAGGGCAGTTCCGCCACAGCGCTGTGCATGCACACACAACTGCCGAGTCAGTACACCAAGATCTGCTAAGAGCTCGAGTGTCTGGCGAGTATCGAACCAGCGAGGGGGATACAAGGTGTTAGAGCTGAGAACGGAAGCATGCAGCTACCCTGGCGGCCATAGTCAAAGTTATATACTTTTGGTTTAATGGTAATGCACCGTGTATTTCTAATTTAATGCATTTGCACATCTTGAAGGTAAAACCTCTGTTAAATAGTTAAACCTGTGTCTTTCTTAGTGAGAAGTCGTGCTACTTGTAACATACACCTAATAACATGTGCACACTTTCCACGTTTACTTTGTAAATCTACAAGCCAACTGTCTGTTCATTTTCAACCCATGCCAATATTAAGACTGCATACCAGAGGGTGCCGGACCTCAACTAATCTAATATTTTGGGTGCACCCATCGAGATGAGACAATAATTGAGTTTTCTTTTTTCTTCCTGTCTGTGGCAGGATACTGGCTGCTGATATGGTCTTCTACAGGGGCGTCGGCCTCCATCATTACCGCAGCTTTACTCCTCATCGGCGTCAGGCGGGTAATTTCACCAGCTAAACCATATATGTATTATATATGCCAAACCTCCTCAGGAAAATGTCGCGCCTGATTCATATCGTCACTCATGAAGAACAACAAAAAAATCACTCATGTGCCTCACAGAGAACGGGCCGGTTAAATTATTCAGCATATACGAACTATTTCATTCCAATCCTTATATAATAAAACGCTTCGTGTGTTTATTTATTTCGTGTCCGCTTTGACGGAAATAGATAGGCGAAAAATAAGCCAAGTTACAGATTTTGTAAATCGATGACCAGTTGCAGAAGATGGCGACGGCTGATCCTCATTCCTTTATTATCTGAAGACACTTCTCACTTGAAACACTTCTTAAAATCGGAACACTATGCATGCAGCTTCTGGAGTCCGATTTCATAACTTTTTTCTATCAGGTCACGACGTATACATTCGGCAGATGGTCAACGAAGCGCTCTGGAGGGGGTGATTTTTCACGGGTAGTAGACAATAATTTCTTTTACCTTACTCTTCATAGGCCAAAAATTTCAGAACTTTTAGTAAAGCATATATTTGAGTTGGAAAGACGGTATCAACGGTATCATTGCTACGAAACGCTAGCATTGTATATAAGCTAACCTGACTGGCGTTGCATTCAAGTTTATTGGAGTATTTTACTCAAACTTTTACTTCTGCCTATCGATATAGAAGACCTAAGAATGAAAGCACGACAAAGGTTCATTGAACAAAATGAAGAGGCAAATCAGATAAGTCTCAGAAGATTCCTCGTATAGGTAGTAGGCAAACATAGCGATTATTGCGGGAATTTTTTCACGCACGGGGCCACTAGTAGAGAAATAAACGAATAGTGCACGTGATGGCCGTGTCAGCCAACGTGTGCTTAACCTCATTCGGCGTATTTAGCATTTTAATGATAGAGGCAGTGGTCAATTTCTAAAGATGTTGTCAAGATGGGAAAATAGAGGCTGTCGCCAATTTGTAAAATTTGTAAAATCGTGTCAAGCTGGGGAAATGGGAGAACATCATTGATCATTGGTGAGAGTGTGGATCAATCATTATCACTGTAATCCAGGCTCAAGGAGAGTGTCTGTGTACATTTCTCTTTCACGGCTCTACCATGTATTTTCTTATTCCATATGATGAAGACATTAAAAAAAGTTGGGTACAACTTTCGCAACTGGTACATTTTGAGGGGTGCATGGGGAGCCAAAAATGATCAGTTTTGGACTTATTGATCTAAAACTAGCTCAGCATATGTAATTTGAAAAAGAAGCACATTTTGTTCATACAACCTTTTTGATTTTGGCTTTAGTTTTGAGATAATGAGGTTTATATTTATATATATGTATATTTTGAAATTTTCAAACGAATAGAACTCAATGCGTTTTCATGCTAGAATAAAAACTATGACAGTTTTGGAATCCTTGGAATATTCCTAACAAAACTATGGAGCTAGATTATCCATTTTGCCATCATAATATTATTTTATCGCACCTCAAAACCAAATTTCCTAATTGTTTTTCCTTATATGTAGTTAGCGATCGCAACGAAATAGAAAATGGAAAATCCAGCTATGATAAAAAATAATATGAGGGCAAAAATGGAGAATCCAGCTCAATACCTTTGTTAGGAATGTTTCAAGGATTCCAAAACTGTCATTGTTTTTATTCTAGCATGAAAACTCACTGAGTTCTATTCGTTTGAATATTCCATAATATACATATATATTTATATAAAAACCCCATTGCCCCAAAAACAAAGGCTTAAATAAGAAAACGTTCTGGGAACAAAATATGCTTCTTTTTCAAAAATATATATACTGAGCAAGTTTCAGAATAGTCAGTCCACAATTGATAATTTTGGGCCCCCCATGCCTCCCCTCAAAATGTACCAGATGTGAAAGTTCTACCCAACTTTTTTTTTAATGTCGTCATCATATGCAATAGGAAAATACATTGTAGAGCCTTGAAAGAGAAATGTACACAGACACCCCCATAGAGCCTGGACTGCTGTAGCTTACTAATGGTTCACTACTGATTTTTCTTTTATCTTGATCCTAGCGCTCGTTTCAACAAGTGCTATGGACTATCACTCTCCCATGTTTAAAATGTATAAATGATAAAGAGCATATACTTGTACGTAAAATTGTCACTGGAAATTCTATTATCAGAAACCCCGTTTTTCCGTTTATCAAATAAAGAAGAACGAAAGTGCTATTTTTCTTCTCCACGAGTGCGTTACGGCTGTACAAATATCCTAAACTTTAGACTCATTTTCAGTGGTCTCCATCTTACCTTGTGGCGTACATCGTGGCCGGGGCAGCCATTTGCGTGGGCTATGACGCCTGCGCTATCGCCGCCATTTGCTACGGATGGCCTGCCTACATCATCGTTCTCCTGTTCGCGGGTGGCATGTGGACCTTGGTCAGCTCTGCAATGGTTTATAAGTGTCGTAGTGTCATGGTAAGGTTCTGTACGTAGTTCTTCAATCTTGAAAATCTATGCAATAATTTACAATTGCTACAGTGTTATGGAAAGATTTTAATTCATCATTGGAAAGACAACTGTAATCGAAGTCTCATAACCGCTCGTGTATTCCAACAGATGTCACTGCCACCACCTCGGCGTGTTGTCGTTCACACAGCGTACATGGGAGGAGGTCGAGCAGTTGTCGTTCAAGACGTCCATCCAGGAGGTGTGCCTCCTCAACCAGTACCCAGCCCGGCGTATCCGTACCCTGAGCCCCCTCCTGCTTATAGCACTGGTCCTACGTACCCTGTGGCCTCTTATCCCCCTCCAGCAGGCACCTATCCAGTTCAAGCAGGCCCTTATCCAGCTCCAGCAAGTTCCTACACCAATCCTGGGATCTACTCAACCCCGGCATCCTGCCAACCTGCTACGCAGTCCCCATCGTCCAATGTTGGTTTCAATCCTCCCTCGGGTACAACGCCAAATTTTTAATAGATATTTCTTAAACTCTGGTTCCGTCATATAACGTTAACATAATCAATTAAAACCGAGTCATTAGCTTTGAAAGACATGAATTTTATGGTCTCAAACTTTGCCAGTTTGAATTGATGAAGCAATTCTAAGCTCAGGGGGTTGAAAGCTTATTATAGATATTAGGAATTTCCAAACAAGGTTTCATTATTCAGGGATAACTTTGGGCAACCCTTCCCACACTAATGTCGCTGAGCATATTTCAACTGCTTCTGAATTAATGAACATACCTTAGCTTTGATGATTCTTCGGACGAGGTTCAGGTGGCGTTATGCACCCCACCTATCTTGTGCAGAAGTGATGCTGCACTCCGTGACCAGCGGTGACTAACAGCGAGTTATTCTCACAGTCCACGTAGCCGCTTACAGCAGATTTATCTGGCACTTTCAGAAAGCATGCGTCCAGTAAGTTTTTAAATTTCGCAGTCTCTGTACCAGTGACATTTTGAATGTGACGTATTTTGTTGAATAATCTCGCCCCTAGGACCACGAAACTATTAGAATACTTTGTGGCTATTGCATCACCACCAGTTTTGATCGGAATTCGCCCTTCACAAGTGCGACCAATACGGTTTGAATGTCTGGCCTGGATGCCTGGATTCGCCCATTGACGTTGACAGTAATTCCTTCCAGAATTTTCCAAATATATATGATCGTAAAGCGCTCGAATCTCCTTTGAATTGAGTACATTTGAAGTTGAGCCAGTCTTTCGTGATAGTTTAAATCTTTCATGCATCGGATTATGGCAGTGAACGATCTCTCTCTTCTGGATAGCCTCAAAGCGCTCTAAGTCTTTCCATTTGCTGGGCATCCAAAGAGGTGAATAGTATTCAATCCTTGGCAGTATCAGTTTTTGCCATACGGTGAGCATTGTGTCTGCCTTTCGTGAAGAGAAAGTTCGAAGCACCCTGCCGCTCCACTTCATGCCTATGGTAACAACTCGAGCCACATGATCTTTAAATGTGGCATTATCTTGCATTTTCGCCCCCAAGATTTCTTAAAATTTGCCTTCTCTCGATTTCGCTCCCATCTCTCGTCGTGTAGGACGTAGGTTCAGTAAGGGAGAAGTTTTTTTCCGTATCGTAAAAGTTTAAATTTTGATTCGTTGAAGGTCATGATGTCCAGTGAAAGATGTTGGTTAGATCTAATTGCACATTCCGTACGTCTGCCATTGATCATACCGTTGCTAATATCCGTGTGTCATCAGCGAACGATGAGGGTATGGCAAACTTGCATTGGTGCCCCTATTATTTATCATAATGAGGAAGGGTATTGGACCAAGCACGGTGCCTTGTGGGACTCCATTGAGAACCGGCTGTCGTTTGGACACTTTATTATTTATAATTACACTTTGGGTTTGGTTTGCCAGGAAAGCTTCGTTCCATCTAAGATATTTTTCAAGGATGCCCATGTTGAAGAGTTTGAGTATCAGTATTCCATGGTCTACTTTATCGAATGCTATGACAAAATCTAAATATATTACGTCCACACTTTTGCCTTGGCATAGTAGGTGACCTGGTCGAGAATAGAGTAATAATGCTCAAGCAGCTGCGAAGTGGTTGAACATTTATGGCGAGAGCCATATTGATTTGATGTAAACAGGTTATTGCTTTCTAACTGATGTACTAGGTGTTTACTAAACAGCCTTTCAAACGTCTTCACTACATGGCTGGTCAGGGAGACAGGTCTATACTTGGCTGGATCCATGGATCCATGCAATTTCCAGCTTTAGAAATACGTGAAATAATCGCGTGCTTGTAGGTGTTTGTAATTACTCCATCATTCATTGATTTTCACTACATAAGGTCTACATAGGGGTAAGAGATGCTTAGCTAGCACATCTTAAGGATTTTTGCAGCCACATCGTTTGGTCCCGCTGCACTGTTGCCGCTAAATTTAATAATGGCTAGTTCAATCCTAAGTTTTGTGAACTCGAAATCCGTCAGGTAGTTTGTAGTTAAATCAATTCTTGGAATTTCAGGACTTTGAATTTTGTCACTAATGACATTTTACTATTGACGGTTTAGTATTTCGCTCATTTCCTGGTCATCCTCAACAATAGATCCTGTATCATTCACCAGCGGCCCGATTTTCGATTTTATCAAGGAATGATGTGATGCATAGGCAAAAAAATATTTGTTCTTGCTTTTTATTTTTTCGATGGCTTTCTTTTCTTTTTCCTCTTTTTTTCATCGTGTGATCTTGCAAGGTGACGTTATATCTCATCTAGCTTCTTTTTGCACTCGGATTTGTGAATTGTAGTAACTTCGATGATTGCTGGCATTTCATAAATTTTGCTCGTTTTTTAAGTAGTCCTTTACGGAATTTGTGGTGTCGACTTTTAATAATTTCTTTTGTCGGGCTAAGGTATTTCATGCACTTTTCCAATAAAATGCTTTCAAAAAGCGCAGTGATGCTTTCAGTTTCTATTGAGTTTTTCCACATTGTACTGGTGGTTATTACCTCCGTACTTGTGAGTTTGTACGCGATTTGAGTTTTGCCATGGTCCCCCCGAATTTTTCCCTCGTTCAGCGTGGGTGTCCCTATGATCGGCAGTGAGAGCCGCTCGAATGGTTCCTTTCAGATGTATTTCAGGACATGCGGTATCAAAACACGTGCCATTTCTGAATTATTCTTGGCACAGCCAAAGATGAAAGAAATTGCATTCTCGTTTTGGGCTGCAACGTTATCTGCAATATTTCATGAACCTAGGGCACCTCTTCGGGTGAAGAAATTTGCATCCTTTGCCTGAAATTCCCTATTTACCTTGGTTTTTGGCAGATTCTTGGTTTCTTTTCGTTTTTGGATATCCAGCCCCTTCTAGAGCTACTTCTTTTCTTCATAGTGCTCTCTGCTATTTCATAACTGATTTCTTTAACATCATGTATGATCGCCGGTTTCCGCATATTTTTGTAGTGGTTTTCTGCCATTTTCGGGTTTTCACCCACTGATTCATTTGTATCAGATGCTATACATTTTTGGCTTTGCGTTGAAACTTGTAAGCATCTTTCACAATTCCGCATGAAGCTTTTGGGAAATCTGTTAAACATGTTTATCATGCCCGGAGGTAACTTTGCACAAGGAGCACAGAAAAGAAATTCACATTTTGTGCAAGCAACTTTCGGTGTAGTATTTGTAGTAGGTTCTCTACACCAGATACAAACCCAGTGTTGCTTCTCAGTGCGTGATACCTTCCGCTCTGGTTCAGAGCAAGACACGCCTCATAAAAGTTATTCTCTTCACTCAGCACACACAGAATCATTTTACTTTGCTTTGGTATCAGACCACGACGGCTGAAATGAAACTGGAATGACTCTCCAGGTGGACAGCAAGGTATCATTGACTTTTGACCGTTACAACAATACTCGGTTTGAGCCTCAAACTTGGTTCAAATTTGTCCTTTGAAAGCCCAAGTTGAAGTTTTCGGGAAGGTAATGCTATACTGATTAGACTGTCTCTATCACACTATATGATTCGAAGACTCTGTTTCCTTTTGGACTAGCGTGTTAGCTCTCTACATTGGACTCTGGAAAGCTGCGTTCTAGTCTTGGGTGCTGTCAGCGCTGGCTACGGATCTACAATGTGCGCGGAGCACTCCGCAAGCGAGAGGCCTGGGGAAGTATAGCGTAGGATTCTCAAATTTACTCTCACCACTAATTACTTCTCTTCACTCTACCAGATCTTCAAAATTCTAGAATTAATGCAAAACGGAACCTCGTGAGATATATCCACTTTATTCAGGATAAGAATTTATCATTTCTGATAAATTACGCAAATCCTGACTGAGAAGTGACCTTTTAATGAACATGGAGCTCTACGTACGTAGTTCAAGGGTTCTGCGGAGGGGATAAATATGATCATAGACCGCAACAGTACTTGATTCATAGGTCTGACGCTGGCGGCCAAAAGTCGGCGACGGAAAATCGGATTTTCTCTAGAGCTGTTCTTTTCCCCTATCTAATACTCAGAAAAAAATTCCAATGTATCCAACATATTTTTTTGCGGAGAAGGTATCTTGGATATGGCAGGACGCACTTGGGCGCTCGCCTGCAT
Organism: Parhyale hawaiensis; assembly: GCA_001587735.2. Lineage (NCBI taxonomy): Eukaryota > Metazoa > Arthropoda > Malacostraca > Amphipoda > Hyalidae > Parhyale > Parhyale hawaiensis. The sequence continues at coordinate 8,374,512 of LQNS02278082.1, read as the reverse complement.
GACCGTGTCTGGACATGTTCATAATAGCTCTTGAGAAAATCCCATTTTTTTCCCATTTTGGCCGCTAGCGTCAGAGGTCACTTTTGGACCTAAGAGTCAGGTACTGTTGCGATCTATGATATGACACTCGCTCATACTCTCCTGCGTCCGTGCCTCCCAGGATACTCCCTGGACATTCGTACGATCTGAATCATGGTACAATTAAGCTTCCAGGAATGCTATTCAGACATTTCACTTCTGAGTTATTTCTACGTAGTAACCAAACTATACAAGTTTTTTTTATGGAGAGTGGGAGGGCTGCGTTTGAGGGCAGAAAGCCTACTCCATATGCTCCTATCAATCAATTGTAATCCAGTTTGAGATCACCCTCCAGTGCGTTCCATATACCCTATTTCACGCACGTGATATTTTTATCTTAATTATTATTTAGCTTTTGCCTGTATTTTTGTAAAGCATATGCTGAGGGGCAGCATCATCGTGTAATCTCACTAATCTGTTAGTGAAACACTAAGGAACTTTCATGGCATCAATTGGATTTTGATAATACTGCAATTGAACCACCTCTCGTTTTGAGGCTAGCGTTAAGTACGCTTCAATAATCACAAACTGGATTACGATTTACAGTGGTAAATTGAAGCCTTTGTTAGACGTGCTATCAAATTAAGCGAATACAGCTAATGCTTGTTTCACTGTCAAGTTTTCAATAGATCATCATGTATTTTTTTGGCAATTTTTGTACAATTATAAATATCAAAATATATTGACGGCCAATGCAAAGTTTGTTTTTAATAAGTATAGACTGAAATACTTTCCTACAAGTTAAGTTTCCTCAGAGAAAGTGTTAACCTGTGCTTATTGAAGATTAGGTACCGCAGAAATCGGTAATCAGACAAACGTTACATCACTACACTCTCACATGAATAATAAACATTGAAAGTTCGGAAACAAATTAATGGAAAATTGTTTGAGTTTATTTACCACGCAACGAGCTATAGCCAAAAATTTCCCATAGATTTTAAACATTGTTGTTCACATTTCGATTTTCTGAAATGTTTCTGCATAATTCTGCTCTGTTATATGTTAGTGAGTGTACGGCAGAAAATAAAAAAACAATAATTTTAATGATGTTTGTTTTACTGACTAAACCCTACTTGTCGCCAGCAACCTGTTTTTGTAAAATCAGCGTGGCAGTGCATCTAGGCACGGTGCAATTAATCTATAAATACTCACTCTACCAACTTTGGGGCATCATTAATATATAGTATAGTATTGTTTGCACCTTCAGGCGGTTGATCTCATTTATTCTATACCGATCAACCAGAATTTGGTTTTGCGTTGGAATAACATTGTTTGCAAAAAAATCGACACTCTGCAATGTGCAATATTGCGATAAGAAGTGTTATTAGCAGAAGCAATATATCGACACCCAGCGCTGCGCACCTATACGCGCGTCCATGTTGCGCCCAACACTAAATTATACTTTATTTGATAGATAGCAAATTCTGTTCACATTCCAGAGTGTTCAGCATAGAGCATGCAAAGTATTATGCTCGTAAAAGATCCAAATAACATAACCCAGTGGATTGTTCTGCAACCTCAATTGCTCATGAAATTAACAACTCCGTGGAAGTATCGGCGGGCTGGCTCTAGTCCACTTCAGCGCTCCTTGCATTCCCTATTGTCTCCATCCAATTACTTTAGGTCAGAAACATTGATTTGGATAAAGTCCCTGGACAAACAATATGCATAAACTTTTTTATGTGGCGCTGAAAAGAAAAATATCTGTTGCAACATTGAATTTTGATCAAGCTCTTTATTAGAAAGTTTTAGGCGTCTATCGCATTATATTTGCTGATGTTGCCCATCGATACGTGTCGGATAGTTGCCTGTGAATTTAGGTTAGGTTAGGTTGCATTACAATTATTTTTAATTAATTTGTTCCCCTCTCCGCCGGATTGCAAGCTCAAGTCAGTCTTAAGAACTCCTCTGCATAGCGCAGCACCTCTGAAAATATCTTTTTACAGAAGGAGATTTTCAGTCTTCAACTGTAGTGTCAGAAGGAGCACAGGATTCAGACTTCAAGACAGTCCAAACAGAAATATTCGTTGATACAGCTCAGGGGATGAAGGGGGCCACGTATCCGTACTACAAAACATCGGAAAATTGTTGTAATATTGCGTTTTTTTTTTCGCGTGTGAGAGAGCGCGTCCACATGTTGACAGGCGCATGTTAAAGAATTACAGCACGATGTTCATAGAGGTCATGCTGATGTCACGGCCACGGCTGCGCAGTCGGAGAAGCTAAGTTGCGTCTAGGCTGCTAGCGACAACGAAAGTTGTTAGTGTGCAGCAGAAATAAGGCCATATGATATTCCTAGGCCACAGGCTGATGAAACTATGATATTAAATCCTGTTGTGCCGAGCGAAATAGTTGAAATTCTAACACAAATGAAACGTAAGCGCTGTCACACGGATGAGCTACAGCCAAGACATCTCTTACTAATTTTACTACACATTACTAACTACCTATGTGCATTATTTAATCGGTGCTTCCTATATGGTGTTTGCCCGACATCTTGAAAGTTGCTCGAGTTATACCAATTTTTAAATCAGGTAACTCGGAAGACGTGAATAATTATAGACCAATATCAACCCTAGGCATTATTAATATCTAAAATATTCGAGAAACTCATTCATCAGAGGCTGTCCCACTTTTTTACGGTGCATAATGTTTAGTTCTCATTTCAGTATGGTTTTAGGAAAGGCCGCAATACTACCCTAGCCATTACCAATTTTATTAATGATGTGTTGCCTGCATTTGATAAAAAGACTTTAATGCAGGGGACACACTAGGCATTCGTACGAGCAACGCGCAACTCACTCAGAAATCTTTGTTGTGCATCGGAACGACTGTAGGTGACACACTAGCGACGGGCAGCTGCTCTTCCGCCATACAAAGTCCCGTCCAGACTA
>LQNS02278082.1:8349748-8363463 GCA_001587735.2 Parhyale hawaiensis | reverse complement strand
TCATCGGTTTGTGAAAAGAACTTATAATCTGTTTGCTTGCTTTCAGCGGTCTGTCAGTCCCTTGTACAGTTACATGACGGCCTGTGCTGTACTTAGCGTCGGTTTCGTCGGTTGCGGCGCAGGTACCATCGTTTACGAGTGGAGTATTGCAAGCACCATCCCACTTTTCGTCGAGGCCGCCTGGCTGTTGGCTAGCATTGCCATGATCTACAAATGCAAAGCTTTTGTGGTAAGAGTTTTTTGTGAAATCGTATGCCTTTTCGTCATGTTGCTCGCAGATTACAGTACACAGATCCGTTATCTGAACACTTAAGTCAAGAGAACCGTCACTGAAGATTTGGAAAACTTTGGGATCGGAAGATTTCATGGAGATGACTTCTGTAGCAAAGCTAAAAAAGATTTTGGATTTGAAAACTAAATAGGTTCGCTTAGACCAATTGGTATGAATTTAAAAGTACATATATAGAATATCGTCGCTTGTCACTTGTGTAAGTTTTATCTTAGCTCATACTGTATTTCACTTACTGCTGATGAAAATCAGCGTGACCGATCGAATATACCAGCCAACAATTGTGTCTTATTTACCTTTACGAAAGAAAAAATTATATATATAGTTATTGCCCGATCAAATGCAAATATTAGTAATATATGGTGTACCTGGATAAAATGTTTGCGGTAGCAGCAGCCTAGAGTGCTGAGTTCATGAGACGTGATGTTCCAGTTTTGAATGCCAACCCAGGTAAGCGAGCACATGTGAACCTTGCGTTGATTGAATATTTGACACATGATCAGTTGTCGGGGGGGGGGGGTACTTGCCTTTCCTAGAAATGGGGAGGGTAAAGAGGGCACGGGTCGTTCCATAAGAACCTTCCGTCGATGGCGCCATTGCTCTTCACGATCTCTCGTCGACTGCCACCGTACTTTCCTCTGGGGCCAGTTGGATTATATGTGCAGTACAAATCAGTAAGGCTGAGTTCCCAATACGGGTGCAGTTAAGTTAAGTTGACTAGGCTCACCTAACATGAGCTACATAACTAATTAATTAGGTAAGAAACGAAAACCTACCCTGAGCAACAATATAGCTATGGACACGTGGGCCCCAGGACCTGGTATCCTCGCGGGCCCTACGAGTGACTATTGATCGAATAGTAGCGTTAAAACAAAATTTAAAACAATTAGTAAACACAATTTCAGTTTAGCTTTAGATCTTGATATAAAGAAACTTTATTCTCTTGCCTCTTTACAGAAGGCTCTGCCTCCACCGCCACGGCGAGCTGTCGCCGTGCACACTGTGGATGAGACTGGCAATCGAATGATCATCTTGTGGCAGAGACGTGGGCGACGAATCTTCCGGCCAATTGTGCTCCGTGATCCAGCTCCCGGTCGCGCCTATCCGCCTCTCCAGCCGGGGGTAGTGGATCCTCCTCCTTCTTATAGCGCTGCCACATGTTACCCGTACCCTTATGCTGTGACTCCATACATTGAGCCCTCAGGGCCCTACACCAACCTTGGGGTCTACTCAACCCCAGCATCTGGACAACCTGGAGTGCACTATCCAACATCGCCTCTCTCGCTGTATCAGGAACCTACTACCGTTGCCCAAGAGTCTGCACAATCCCCGTGTCGGGCAGACTTGGGACACAGTCCTGGCTGTGCCCCTCTGGCTTCTTCGCCAAGTCTTTTGACGTCCGCGAAAGCGTAAACAAAAGAGTATTTAAGCGACTAAGGCGTCTTCGATCAGCCACTTTGAAACATAATGCATAGCATCTCCGAGTGCGTTTGATTGGCAGAAATTAGAGGACATGATGAATAAGTAATATCTTAATCCTGCCTTGCATTATGACGAGTTAACTTTGCTTGGCTTGGAAAGCGTAATATTGCATTTTTTTGGATATTAAAACGCACTAACGATTCGTACTTGTCCAAAACAAATCTTAACCAGAATTATAATTGATTATGGTCTCACGATGAAAAAAAGCGTTTTCACAATACAAAACCACATAACTGCAATACCACATAACTGCAACCACATAACTGCAAAAGCGTTTTCACAATACAAAACCACATAACTGCAACCACATAACTGCAAAAGCGTTTTCACAATACAAAACCACATAACTGCAATACATCAGTTCCATCAACCAAAGACACAATGCAGGTAAGGTAATGGATAGAGTAGCAACTGATGGTTGTGCAACTTCAGCCCTAGTGCGTTCGGCTTTATTTTAAGTGTAGTAAGAAAAGAAAAGTCAAGTGAAGCTACCATTCTTCTTATTATTACTTGCTAAGCAAAACTTCACGAAATTCAACTATAAATATCAACGCACAGAACTGCCTTCTTCACAAGAATTTCGCAGGGCCGTTCAGTAACAGCGAACCGTTTAATTAAAAAAATGTTTCCGCTCAGAACTACGAGCTTCATAAGAGATACAAGTGCTAGGTTCATGTCAAGAAATTTAACGGAAATATTAAGTAACAGCAGTAGGAGCGGCTCGGGCCGTTTTAGGTGGGACCCGCCGTATATATATTTTAAGTTATTAGGTGGGAAAGCTATTTTCTGTGCTGAATTCAAGTCTTATCACAATCAAGACTTGAATTCAACATGGGAAATGGTCTTCCCACCTATTGGCTTAAAAAATAAAAAACAACAACGGCGGGCCCCACCTAAAACAGGGCACGAGCCGCCCCTGAACATCAGCATATTGAATATACACAAATGGTAATTGCAATGTCGTTGAGGGACTGCTATGATTGAGGCATCTATTGTTGCCGAATATAAGCCCGATAAGATACAGTGCCCGTGACTGTGATCAGTTTTGGATAATGTCCCTGGCTGTGCGATAGGGTGCAGACTATCGCACACACCCGGTAGCTCGTTAATCGCTGCCCTGCTGTACAGCAAGCACGTTGTGTTTGATCGAGAGCGCATCTTGAGTTATACGAAAATTGTGTCCGAGCGCTATTCTAAGTATAGATATGATGTATTAAACTTGTATAGGTCGTTATATGGATTTTTTGTGTTTCATTTTATAGAAGTCGCTATCTGCAAAAGCACACGCAAAACGAAACTTTCCAAGGTGATGGAAAAGAAGTTTACTCGATCGTGACAGAAATGCCGAGATGTAATTTTTGTGAAACGCTGTACAAAAAAAAAAAAAAAAAAAAAAAAAAAAAAAAAAAAAAAAAAAAAAAAAAAAAANGGGCGGTTCGTGCCGTTTTAGGTGGGACCCGCCGTATATATATTTTAAGCTATTAGGTGGGAAAGCTATTTTCTGTGCTGAATTCAAGTCTTATCACAATCAAGACTTGAATTCAACATAGGAAATGGTTTTCCCCCTAATGGCTAAATAAAAAAACGGCGGGCCCTACCTAAAACAGGGCACGAGCTGCCTCTGAAGAGAGGATATCGAATATACACAAATGGTAATTGCAATGTCGTTGAGGGACTGCTATGATTCAGGCATCTATTGTTGCCGAATATAAGCCCGATAAGATACAGTTCCCGTGACTGTGATCAGTTTTGGATAATGTCCCTGGCTGTGCGATAGGGTGCAGACTATCGCACACACCCGGTAGCTTGTTAATCGCTGCCCTGCTGTACAGCAAGCACGTTGTGTTGGATCGAGAGCGCTTCTTGAGTTATACGAAAATTGTGTCCGGGCGCTATTCTAAGTATAGAAATGATGTATTAAACTTGTATAGGTCGTTATATGGATTTTTTGTGCTTTATTTTATAGAAGTCGCTATCTGCAAAAGCACACGCAAAACGAAACTTTCCAGGTTGATGGAAAAGAAGTTTACTCGATCGTGACAGATATGGCGAGATGTAATTTTTGTGAGACGCTGTACAAAAAAAAAACAAAAAAAGGAAGAAGTCGTTTATGTTTGATACGCTAGAGGCCCACGTAACTTACACATTTTATATACAGCCCAGCAATATATATACATATGTATGTACGCACGCATAATATTACCTAGGAGAGTGTGTATATCTGTAAAACAACTTAGGAACCACAGCCCCCGTGATCAAAATGGTTGTCTGTCATATCGTGTTGTCTTGAGCAGTGATCTTATTTACTGTTTTTTCTCTGTATGGATGGTGTACTGTGATTTTTTCACTTCATTCTTTCTCGTATATTGTTCTGTGTTAATTATGAGTGTAATTTTCGTCCTGTATTATAATATCACATTCGTCTCTAACTGAATAAATATTTTTATCATCCATATTCTCATTATCATTTCCTTATTGTATTCTTGTCGTGGCAGGATGCTAGAGGGCAGCGCTTGTACACTCAAGGTCGTATGTTGGCCTCCTTGCCTGGAGGGGTGAATTCTTGTAATACTCGGATTGTGACGTCAGCGTTTCTGACATTCATTATCAATTTCGAGGGCACTGACCTAACCAGAATTGAGGACAGCCATAGAATTGCAGTTGTTATAAGAGCCTTTTGTCTCTCTCTCCACAATTCTGAGAACGTGTGCTCAATATTGCAGTGGAGCACTTTTTTGAGGCTTAACTGGCATTTATTTTGAGCACGAGCCAGTATATGTGAATTGCTAGTCATGGTGTACGGCCAAGTCAACTTTACCTCTTCAAGGAATGAAATTATGTGAGGAATTACTGCAGAGGCGACATCAGTTAATCTTTTCGACAGTGACGACATTGTTGCAAATACAACATTGACTATTTAAATTGTCAAGCCAAGTGCGTCCCTCCTCTCTTTGAATATTTTGCCAGCTTTTTCAATAGCCTGTGTCTTAAGGACTTGTAAAATTTTGCTAACTATGTAAAGTGAAGGTGAGTTAATATAGCTGTAGGCTGCTTAAACTAAAGTTGTTTCTTGATGGATTAGTATTGTCTGAAACACAGTTTTTGAACAACGCTGGAAGATATGAAATTTAGACAATGCTTACTGACAGCAAGTCTCAGAAAATCATAGGTATTTATCCAGTGACTGGTGGTTGATATCGGATATTATTATTTAATCGCCTATATTGTATATATACGGCCCTTTTCGTCTAGGAAGACGGCCACCCTCAACCGCAGCCGAGAGCACTCGCTCCTCAACAGTAGCAGACTGGATGCTCAGATTTATGCAACTAAAAAGGAAATATGCAAGATAAAATTTCTCCAAAAACGACAATGATAATCCACGCTACAGACAGCTCAGTCAGCTCAAGGCCGTCGACGACATGCTCGCTCAGGGCTGATGCGGTCAATGTTGTCTCCGCAACGCCGCCGCTCACAATATGTACAGTTGAAGCGTTGTCCAGTGATATCGTCAGCACCCGTTCCCATTGGCAACAAACTCGCCATTAGCTATGTGAGTTTGTGTAAGGGCGTCCGTGTACTTGCGGGCGGCGTTCAACTTCGTGTGCTGTGCCAGCTCGGTGTATCGCAGATTAGGTAAGGTTAGGTAAGGTTTGGTTTGGTAACGTTAGGTTATGATTGGTAACGTTAGGTATGGTAGCGTTAGGTTAGGTAACGTTAGGTTAGGTTACGTTAGGTAAGGTTAGGTTAGGTTACATTAGGTTAGGTAACGTAAGGTTTGGTTACGTTAGGCTAGGTTAGGTTTTGCAGCGCTTATTGTAGTGCTTCTGGTGGTTATTGCCGGCAAGAAAGCTTACTTCAACGCACGTACAGCGATGAGCGCACACAGAATGGCGAGTTTGTTGCCAGTGCCACCTGTCCCCGCCGTTTCCGTTGCTGCCTCTCTTCGTCGCTCGCCCTCCTGTCGGCCTCGTATTGCTGTCCTCAGCACATATTACTGCCCACCACTCCCCTCTTTCCACAGCCAACCGCTCCCAATCATGTACGTCTACGCCGAAGTCCCTCAGTGTTGCTTTGCTGGCATTTTTATAGCGAAGCTTGGGTCTACAAACTGGACGCGAGCCTTCCGATAGCACACAGTAGAAAACTTTCTTAGGGAGCCTCACGTCGTCCATTCTATACACATGACCCAGCCAGCGTAGCCTCTTCTCCCCCCAGAGTCTGGAAGAGCGAAGGCAAGCCGGCCCGTCTCAGAACCTCCTCATTTGATACTTTCTCCTGCCATCTGATGTGCAGTACCTATCTTGCGTAGGCACCGAAGGTAGAAGCCGCTCAACCGTTTCTCCAGACGAAAGTACAACGTCCATGTTTTACTTCCATAGAGCAGCACAGACATCACACGCAACTTGATCATCACTATCTTCATCCTAGTAGAGAGTTTACAGTTTTCCCAAGCTTGCTTCATCAACTCTCCGAAGGAAGCCGCAGCCTTACTAATTCGTGAGCATAGTTCCTCATCCTACGATAATGTTTTAGTTACAATTGATCCAAGGTATTTGAATTTATTCACATATTTTAGGATAGTCTCATTTAAAGTAATAACTTGTTCTGCAAGAGTATTTTGAGTCAGTACCTCTGTTGTCGTAACACTGATCGTTACGGAAAACAATTTTCCTCGCTGTGGGCAATCAGGACAGCATCATCAGCAAACAGCAACTCCCTCACGAGAAATTCCTGTGTCTGGGCTCTCGAGCTAAGTCTTACCAGGTTGAAAGGGGATCCATCCAGCCGCGTGCGAAGATACACCCCTTTACCTGCTTTCCCAAAAGTATTTTTCAGCAGGGCAGTAAAATCGATGCCAAACTGAGTGGGAGCCAACACACAACCCTGCTTAACACCATTTCGCACGTCGATCATCTCTGACCTTGATCCTTCATACTGGATGCAGGTGCCCATATCCTCATGGAAAGACATTACCAGCAGCAGCAGCTTCGGAGGGCATCCTACATTCTTGAGAACTTGATGAAGCGCAGGTCTACAAACAGTATCGAATGCCTTAGCTAAGTCGGTGAATGGAATGTATAGGGGTATTCGCTGTTCTTTAGACTTCTCCTGCATTTGCCTCAGGGTGAACAGCATGTCCATAGTAGACCTCTAGGAAAGGAACCTGCATTGCGTTTCAGGAAGAACCCGCTCTGCCAGAGCCTTTATCCTTCTCAGCAGCACATTTGCGAATGCCTTTCCTGTAACTTCGAGAAAAGCAATCTCTCTGAAGTCATCACACGACACTCTATCTCATTTTTCTTAATACAGGGTTATCATGAGAGAGTTCTTCATATCATTTTTACGGTATCGCAAATTAGCCCTACTGTCGACTCCCTTCCGACTTTATCGGTGCGGAGACAGTCAACACGTTTAAAAATCGTCTTGACAAACATTGGGAGAGACATCCTCCACAGCTAAGAACTCCTCCTCGAGTCACAAACTCTTAACGGCCAAAGCTACTGAGGCCACCTTAATCCATCTTCTCTTTTCCGCTCCGACTACAGAGATTGTTGTGTTTTAGAATATTAGAGGCTATTGATCATGCTCACGTGAGTGCATAATCGTCTCTTCGACTGAGATTCTCCCCCTCGTTTTTTCTCTTCTTTCTTCCTGTGTTCTCTATTTCCTTCTGACATAATGGCAGTAGCTCACAGAGCGCCGGGGCGTATGTGTAGCTAACTTTTTGAGAATGGGCCTGTTGGTTCGTTTATTACCGCATATATGATCTATTAAATAAAAACGAGTTCCGTTGCTGTCATAAAGCCACGCACTAGGTGCAAGTATGCAGTTCAAGGTAGAAAAAATATCCATTCAAAGACGCCATGTCCGCTTTTTGAGCAATTCTGTAACTTCTACGACACATGGCGCCAACATCACTCATTATTAGCACCAGCAGTAGCTGCGTTACTCAAATCGTTAAATATTACCCGTTAGGTACTGTGTGTTGGGATGCCCCATCTACTACGTATTTGTGGTCATTACTGCTCTGTACTGTCATGTACGTGCCTACTTGAAATAGAGCCAATTTTTAGCTGTATCAAGACTTTCTTGAACCGGGTATAGGCAAATTTTAAAAATGTATTGACATATTTTAAGTGGTTAAAGGCATTTTTATCTGGGTAAAGATGTATTTTAATTGGGAAGAGTCACGTTTTACCTGGGTGAAGTTGCAAGACATACCGTATTCTAACTGGGTAAAGCCATATTTTCAAGGGGTATAGATATATCTTTAACTTAGTAATGACATGTTTTTGTTGAATAAAATAACACCTTAAATGGCTAAATATAATTTAACTGGGAAAACAAGTTCTATATTGTACATCAGAGTTCATTATATTTTTCTTTTGAAATACCATGAGCGGAACTAGAACAACCTTGATGAAATTCCAGCGCTTGAGACTGCAGCTGCTCAGCATTTGACCCGCCGATAAGAATATTAATTATCATTCAGCAAAGATTCACTGATTGAATTTAGAGCATAGAATATGGAGAACATACCGGCAGAGTGTTGATTGACGGGTGCATTTGGTTATGCTTTTAAAAATATGCCTATATTCAGACACAGACCGGTTTGGGTGATATAACTGGATTGTGCATTATTTCAATGGGGAATTGAAGCATCTACTGGTACTTTCAAGCTATACGTTCTCTCTGTGTACGAAAGCTTATTTTCAACTCTCTTTCTCCGAAGGCCTCCTTGGCCGAGGTAATAAAATCATATCTTCAGTGAAGAAATTGGTCTGTCTACCAACTCTACGCTGTTGTCATGATACGTATTATGTGTTATGAGAAAAACTAATTTTTCATCTAAAATGGACTCTGCCGAGGTCCCACGAGGGGCCCGGTTCCCAATGTCCCTTCCTTGGTTACGCCTATAGGTCAGTAATTGACTTTCTTCACAGGACTTCTGCACGAGCAGCAAATTTAATGGCGTCAGAGGCTTCAGATGAAGTCTTCTGCGGCCTCAGATTGCAAAAAGTATTAATAGCCAACGCAGCTACTACCTTGGTGAGTATTGTACTGAGTAGTGTTTCTGAACGGGTTCTAAATCATATTTAGTTTCACAAAGTTCGAAGAACAATAAAATAACATAAATACGGTTTAAGTGGAATAGAAACGGATAAGGTTCTTCATTGCCTGATTGAAATATTGATTGGTTACAAGTGATTGAGCTGATCTAGAGCTATGACAATCGCAGTTATGAAAAAAAAATCATGACTACTCAGACAAATAATAGTTAACGTAATTGACTAGCGTATTTATAAAATTCTATATATATCTAGCAAATGAAGAGTGAGTGATTGCCAGCTCCTCCCTAAGCTTCCAATCAATAGCTTATCATCGCACTTGTTTTGCGTCTATTCTCTTTGCATTCAACCGTTGCGGTTTTTCTTCAGTTGATCACATTGGTGCGTCAGTTGTGGATGTACTTGTGAATGTGTAGTCGAAGGAGATTAGTTTAGCGGCGATGCAACTTTTGGCGTCTCTGTGTACGTGGCTTACTGCTGGGACAGGATATGAGGTGTTATCGAATCGCACTCTCTGCAACAGCTAATCTAATCCGGTTAGAATTAACTTTTTTAAATGTCAGTCAGGGGTTTCCGATTCGCCACATTAGTTCAACGTGCAAGCAGTAATTACAAACCGATTTCACATCCTTCATTCCGTACTTACTATTAATGACAATTTTTTGCTCAGTCTTTTCTCTTCTTTTTAACAATTTATTGGCTCCACATGCAGATTTTTCAGTCTGTTCATTTTCCATTTTTCCTAATATTCTAAGCATCCCTTCATTCTCCTCTCTCGCCACGCCTAATGCTAAAAAAAAAAAAGTCTTATTCCAAAAACAGCACGTCTTTTCGTGCACTAAAATTGCTAATTTCATGCTACACGAGCCACCAAAGCGGGTATTTTCTTTTCTGTCGGCGCACGGGAATTAAGAAGCGCTGGTTGTGGTACAAAACTTTCTTCAGGGAAGGTAGCAGTTGTTACGTAAGCTCTAGGCGTTCCAGAACAAACGGACCGTGAGGTCAAGTCTCAAAGGCTATAGTGCTATTGTAGCAAATGTGGATAGTTATTGTGGAGAGTAAATTATTAACTTACATGGGTACAAAAAGTAATTGTGCTTACTGGTGGGACCACCTCCTTAGCGTCCTTCTCCTTTGGCTACACTGAACAATGTACAATGCAGTCGTAAGCGAACAGATCGGTCTCACCTAAGCTTGTACGGGAGATCGAGCCTCTTTGGCAGGCAGGTGGATTCTTGCTGTGCTTGGCTAACCTAGTCAGNCGTTCAGCTGCTCTCAGTATGCTCGTCTTTAAAAGATTTGAGCATTGTTCTACACTGGCGTCTCTCATTGGGGTTTCGAAGTCAGTTGTTTCTATTTCAGTAGCCATTTCCTTTCATTCAACAAAGATTCACTGGTTGAATTTAGAACATAGAATGAGGAGAACATACAGGCAGAGTGTTGATTGACGGCAGTATTTGGTTATGCTTTTAAAAATACGCTTGTATTCAGACACAGACCAGTTTGGGTGATATAACTGGCTTGTGCATTATTTCAATGGGGAAATAAAGCATCTACTGGTACTTTCAAGTTATACGTTCTCTCTGTGTAGAAAGCTTATTTTCAATTGAAAGTTTTATCTTTTGATCCAAATATTGGAATTTAACCCGTGATTCTGCAGCCTGCTTTTGTCAGTGCTTCCTCAAAGGTATTTGTATTCTTGAAACTCTACTCCCTTTGTAGACCTACTTACATACACTACACGCTCCTACGTAAGAGTACCGTACCGTACACTACCTATTTAGGTAAATCTCCTGATTGGTATGGGCTCTCTTTCTCGGTAGGCCTTCTTGGCCTAGGTAATAAAATCATATCTTCAGTGAAGAAAATGGGCAGTCTACCAACCCTACGCTGTTGTCATGATTCGTATTATGTGTTCTGAGAAAGACTAATTTTTCCTCTAACATGGACTCTGCCGAGGCCGAGGAGGGTCCCGGTTCCTAGCGTTCTTTCCTTGGTTGCTCCTATTGGTCAGTAATTGACTTTCTTCACAGGACTGCTGCACGTGCACCAAATTTAATGGCGTCAGAGGCTTCAGATGAAGTCTTCTGCGGCCTTAGATTGCAAAAAGTATTAGTAGCCAACGCAGCTACTACCTTGGTGAGTATTGTACTGATTAGTGTTTCTGAACGGGCTTTAAATCATATTTAGCTTAACAAAGTTCGAAGAACAATAAAATAACATTAACACCGTTTAAGTGTCATAGAAACGGATAAAGTTCTTCATTGCCTGATTGAATTATTGATTGGTAACTTATGATTGAGCTGGTCATGAGCTATGACAATCGCAGTTATAAAAAAAATCATGACTATTCAGACAAATAATAGTTAACGTACTTGACTTGCGTATTTATAAAATGCTATATATATATCTAGCAAATGAAGAGTGAATGATTGCCAGCTCCTCCCTAAACTTTCAATCAATAGCTTATCATCGCGCTTGTCTTGCGTCTCTTCTCTTTGCATTCAACAGTTGCCGTTCTTCTTCAGTTTATCAAATTGGTGCGTCAGTTGTGAATGTACTTGTGAATGTGTGGTCAAAGGAGATTAGTTTAGCGGCAATGCAACTTTTGGCGTCTGTGTGTACGTGGCTTACTGCTGGGACAGGATATGAGGTGTTATCGAATCGCACTCTGTGAAACAGCTAATCTAATCCGGTTAGAATTAACTTTTTTAAATGTCAGTAAGGGGTTTCCGATTCGCCACATTAATTCAACGTGCAAGCAGTAATTACAAACCGATTTCACATCCTTCATTCCGTACCTACTATTAATGACAATTTTTGCTCAGTATTTTCTCTTCTTTTTGACAACTTATTGGCTCCACATGCAGATTTTTCGGTCAGTTCATTTTCCATTTTTTCTAATATTCTAAGCATCCCTTCATTCTCCTCTCTCGCCACGCCTAATGCTAAAAAAAGCCTTATTCCAAAAACAGCACGCCTTTTCGAGCACTAAAATTGCTAATTTCATGCTACACGAGCCACCAAAGCGGGTATTTTCTTTTCTGTCGGTGCACAAGAATTAAGAAGTGCTGGTTGTGGTACAAAATTTTCCTCAGGGAAGGTAGCAGTAGTTACGTAAGCTCTAGGCGTTCCAGAACAAACGGACCGTCTGGTCAAGTCTCAAATGCTATAGTGCCATTGTAGCAAAAGTGGATAGTTATTGTGGAGAGTAAATTATTAACTTACATGAGTACAAAAAATGATTGTGCTTACTGGTGGGACCACCAATCTCCTTTGCGTCCTTCTCCTTTGGCTACACTGAACAATGTACAATGCAGTCGTAAGCGAACAGATCGGTCTCACCTAAGCTTGTACGGGAGATCGAGCCTCTTTGGCAGGCAGGTGGATTCTTGCTGTGCTTGGCTAACCTAGTCAGTATTTCTGGTATTCAGAAACTACCACAGAAATACTGACCGTAGCAAGAAATGGGGATGGTGAAGGGGGGGGGGTCACAGTAGTAGCTGAGCCTTCCATCTTTGACGTGCTAGCTCTGACAATCTTCTGTCGACTACAGCCGTGCACTTCTCTGATGCCTGCTCGCATTTATCGGCTACAAGAACCAATGTGGCGAGTGGTAAAGTAGACTTTACCGAAACCTCTCCTGGTCAGGATACCAATAAAAATACAACTATACTAACGAACATAATAATTGCGCCCATAACGTTTCTTATCAGTATATCAGCACGCATTCAGTATCAATTGATGAAATTCACATTTCCCATAAAAATTTTATGAATAACATCCATCTTATCTGTGACTGCTTCTGCAGATAACAGGCATCATCATCGCTGCTTTGTCAGCCGACATCTACAGTCAAAAACTAATCTGTAGCAATGTTGACCACAATTGCAGCCCCGAAGGTGAGTATGAATGCATACAGAGACATTTTAATCGTTGTATAATATAACCAAAGATTCAATCAAGAATATTTGGTAATGAGGATGAAATAAATTTACCGGAATCAATTTGATTTCCAGGGTTCACACATGTATGGGGTGTCCCTCACCCAATAAAGGCTGCATCTGTCCCACTTTCTGTCATCAAGATCACCTTCAGTGTTTCTTGCAATTTCTTTATGACACCCTACTTGCTGGATATACGTAGATATGAGCATTAATCTTGGCGAGAAACTTTCAAAAATGGAATATAAGTTGTGGGACACCCAAGTAGTTACGCGCAGGGATACTATGAAATATTATCTTCTCTGTTCCTCTCTGTTAGATGCGTTTAGTTGAAGGTATCGGTCAAGTTAGCTAAAGAGCCCATTTCTCTGTGCATAATATCAAAACTAAACGTAAAGATAAAGTCAACTTAAACCATACCCTCACCTGGGAAACCCACATGCACTGGTTTGTGCTGCGGGTATAGGCCCACTGGCCCAAGATGAGTAGGTGTAGTCGCAGTCGCCCTCGGGTCACCAAGACCTATGGCGCCAATTTGACGGAAGGAATAAATGTCCCGAGACCCCCACCCCCCTCATCTCTGAGGAAAGCAATTCCACCACGGTGCTGTGCATGCACACACAATTGCCGAGTCAGCACACCAAGATCTACAAAGAGCTCGCGTGCCAGGCCGGGTATCGAACCGGCGAGCGATATAAGGTGTTAGAGCTGAGAACGGAAGCATGCTCAGTAGTCATAATTGTTGACTCGCTCATTATCACGGTATTATCATTACCACTGTAGCTGCGCGCTAGCGTACTGAGCTCACACCCCTTGTATTGCTGGTTTGAGGCCAATCCAGGGTGCGAACTCTTTTTTGAGTTAGATGTGCTGACTCGGTAGTGGTAGGCGCGCGGAGCGCGCAGTGGTGGGGTGGAGGGGGGGGGG
>LQNS02278082.1:8334059-8348277 GCA_001587735.2 Parhyale hawaiensis | reverse complement strand
AAAAGGCACAAATGATTAGATTTTGGAGTATATGCAAAGAAAATTATGGTTTCAGAGCCAATTTGAATTTTTGCTACCGTTGGCTCACTTGGCGGAGGTATGCGCTCTCAGAGTGCTCTAGTTTAACTTTGGTTTTGAATTGGCTCGTTTCTCTTGCAGCACTATAATGCAGTGCCAGCTTCCAAGAGGCGTGCTACGTCCATGTGTACCCTTAATCTGACTCAGTTTATTAAATGTACCAAAATTTATCACTGTCCGTGATGATATTCTAGGCGTAGTATCATTTAAAGATCATTTTCTTTCCTATATAATAATTTGTGAATTAGAAATTATTGCGGTATTCCTTCAAAGCTCCTCGTTTTCCAGCACAGTTATCAAAAAGCACGGATTGAGGCGTGGTGTAGTGAAGCTCTAGACCGTGTTGCGACGAAATTCTGGTGTTACACTGTTTGACTCAAACATGTAGGATAAATGCGGTGCAATCTCAGCGATCAGCGAAATTAGCGGAAACCTCACTCCTAAACATTGCCAGTGTTACCTAACCCAAGTCGCATTGGATGTGGTGTAACATATGATATCGGCAGTCTGATTGCAACACGCCTCAGGTCTTGTTTTAGTCGACCGGACTTGAACTGATTCGCTTCCTTCCTGGATGGATCTCTGGTCTATACCGAGGACATCCCGTATTTGCTGCCGAAACTGTAGGGCAGGAAATAGATTACTGTACATTTTTTTTTAAATATGAAAAGGGGTAAATTATTTACTGTCGAGATAGGAAGGCAGATAACCATAACTAGTTATTTGAAAAGGGAGAGTTTTCTAACCAGTCAACAGCTTCTATATAACGCTTATTAAAATTAATTTATTTAATGTCTCACAATTCTCTGCTCCAGTCAACTGACTGGTGGTTAAATCGTGTCCGTTGCGTAACGAACGTATCATTTACTACAGTACATTGATTACAAACTGATCGTAGCTTACTTATAGGGTAATTTCAGCCTTAGGCACCATCTGTTTTAGACAAGATTCAATATTCGACAGTTACTAGTTGTTTTGATCATTCAATTTGTTGTCATTTTATCTCTAATATAAGTTTCGTGTTCAGGACGGTGGGTCTTCTTCCCGATAATAATATGTAGCGCTGCCACGGTATCTGCTGGATGCTACTTAGCAACTGGAATTTCCAAGGTAAATTTTTCCTCGAGTTTGGTATTTTTCTTAATACAAATTTATGACTATTTCATTTCAGGTGAAGCAATTTTAACAAACACTATTCTAATACATTTCTTTTTTCACTGGTTCTAGCGTCTATCTTAGTATTCTCAAAATGACATTTTTTACCAACCGTGGTACAGTTGCGTTTGAATAACAATTGTAATTTTCTCTGATTACATTTTACTTTTGGATTATGGGTTATCAAATAACTGGGTATAATATTACATCGTCATTGAGAATATTGTAAATCAAAATACTATGATTAAATTATATAAAAAATCGAACCAAGTTTCATCATAAAACATTACACATTAGACAAGCACTCGTGAACTTACATATCTGTATATCTTCCCAAATTTTAAGAGCACGAGTTCACTATTTTTCGTGCCTATCTATGCACTCTGCTCCAATGGTTAGTGAAAATTCTTTTATGCTTTAGACTTTGAATTTTGATATTGGCCGTTCACATTGTCTTTTGTGGTTAATAGCAAAGTCCCTAGTTCTGTGCTTCATTATATCCTACTCATGGATATTGTGTTACTATTAAATGGTACCCAAGCCTTGTACAGGCTGAAAAATGAATAATCTTTGTTTATTTCCAGGCACCCGTAGGCCATTTACACAGGTACATGGCGGCGGGAACAGCACTTTGCCCAGGCTACATCGTGTGCGGCATTTGTACTATTTTCGAAAGTTGGGACCTTTATGTTATCATCGTNCTTTGTTTATTTCCAGGCACCCGTAGGCCATTTACACAGGTACATGGCGGCGGGAACAGCACTTTGCCCAGGCTACATCGTGTGCGGCATTTGTACTATTTTCGAAAGTTGGGACCTTTATGTTATCATCGTGCTCTTCTTGGAAGCGGCCTGGATATTGGCCAGCGTTGGAATGACTTTCAAATGCGAACGCGTTATGGTAAGTCACCGTACCTCTTCTATTGATTTCAGATAATGAATATCAGTGGCATTCTCAACCGAACGGCATTAAATAATGGATTTACTATGGAATATGCACAAAAATATTAGAAAATACATAGATATGTAGGGACATATGAACATACATTATATGTTTGGTATACAGTCCTTGCTCCAGGTATATTTCACGGAAACAATGACCGTAAATATATTTTATTTAGAGTTCTATAGTCTCACCATTTTATTAAGGCAGTTCGGTCGTGGTCAAATTCCTGTAAAGCGGGGCCAATTCTATGGGAATTTCTGACATATTGTTTGGCCCAAATCTTAGCCCCGCCCATTACCTGTATTTAGAAATCTCAGAAATACCCATAGAATTGGCACCGCTATAGAGGAATTTAACCACGACCGAACTGCCTTGATAAAATGGTCAGACTATAGTTCAACAAACTTTCTAAAACACCCTATGTTCTCTTGTTCTAAGTAAATCGTTAATTGTCTATTACACATTTTTAATATTCATCTAGGCAGAGTCGGCTAACACTCTTCACACTTCGTTTTTTAGCGCAGGTTTTATTTTAATTTCACTCCAATTTCACAGTGAGCTTCTTTTGTAGACATCTGAAAAGGTGGGTTTCCAGGGATTAAATTTAATATAATTTTAGTTGCATCATACCTTTACACTAATCGTACGTTTTTAAAGAAATGTATCACAAGCTAATCGAAATAATATGTAACTGCATATAACCCCCACATTACAGTTGCAGAGAAATTTATGGATGGATTTCAACGAAAGTTACAGGGATTGTTATGTATGTTAGGAGGAACAGATGATTAACTTTTAGTGTAGATCCGTCCATCTATTTGTTTGTCTTCCTGTCTCATTTTTCTTGTTGTCATAACTCAAAAAGTCATGGACGAATTTTTGTGAAATTTCTACACGTCGTTAGGTATATTACACAGAGTAGATGACCAATTTTTTGTGATGATCTGTTGGTTCGTATGTTTGTTTGTGGCTGCGTCAGAATATTTGTTAACAGCATAACTCAAAAAGTTATGAACGGATCTTCAAGAAAATTACAGAAACTCTTTGTACTGTTAAAAGGCACAAATGATTAGATTTTGGTATTGATACAAGTAAAAAATCATGGGTTCAGAACCAATTTTATTTTTTTTACTGTGCCTTGCTTGGCCGAGGTATGCGCTCCCAGAGTGCTCTAGTTTATTCCTGAAGCAGATTTCTTGCAGACGACTAACATTTCCTAACGAATTTCTAAACAGCACTCAAAAGCTGAAGCAGTGAACCAGTTTCTAAAACTGCCTAAAATTTATCTAAAGTTAATATATCAATTCTTGTTATTTAAAAAGGTTTGAAATCAAAAGAAAACTTTAGAGCCACTTAAAAAAACACACTTCATGGGCAAAATATCGGTTCTGTCGCCAAGCTTATGACGGAGCTACAATTTTTGTGGGAAGCAAAATGACCCCCAAATATCTAAAATCTTCATTTGAATACATGCATGGAACACTAAGAAAAGTCTCTGAGGATAAATGCGAAATGAATAATAAGTAATGTACTATGTACAGTAAAACCCCGGTAATCCGGCCAGCACGGGGAGGGGAACCCATACCGGACTAAACGGGTACTTTCAGATCCAGCAAAAACTTCAGTATTCAGGCACTATGCTTGATTATAGGTAAAATCCAGTTATCAAAAACACCTGTATAACATCAATTAAAATAATAAAAAAAAAAAACATTTTCAGCTCTTTGGCCAGCTTTTTGCGCATGGAGTGGCGGGCGCTACCCATCTAGGCGGAGTTGGTCTTGATACAAAGAAAATCATAGTTTCAGAAACAATTTGAATTTTTTTGTTACGGTTGCCTTGCTTAGCGGAGGTACGGTATGCGCTCCCAAAGTTCTCTAGTTATAATTAAATACATTTTTATAAGCTTTTTGTCCTTCGTCTTGAAATAATTAATCTGTTAACGTTCATACTAAGTTTTGGAATCATTTATCATAGTATGAGATAAAATTCGATATAGTTCCTAACCTTAACTCGAATGACAGAAACTTCTTCAGCAAACTAATTTAACGGTGTTATTAATTACTAAGTAGTTCGCAGAGGCGATTTAGCTGTAATGTAAATGTAGACTCAACTTGACGGCATCTCTTATTGGCGAGCTCACGCGCGCTGGCTCATGCTGCGAAATAGACTATCTCCAGCGGAATGCACGGCTATAGTCAATCACAGATTATCAAGAGCTATGGTGTCATCGACGGAAGGCTTTTATGCAACGGCACATGCCTCCCCCCCTCCGACTTTCCCTATTTCTGGGAAAGTTCTGTGCCTCCGTAGCAGCTGTACGGATAGCAAATGGTGGATGAGCTCAGCACTCAAGCCTGCCGCCACAGCGAGTATAGGTCGCCTCTGTTATGGCTGGTACACACACTAGTCAAAAGAACGAATTTTATTATGCCTTCGCAAACAGAGTTTTGAGTTTACCAAAAAAGTACAATAATGTTAGCCGTCAGTTTTATTTGTTTAACAAGTGCCGCTAGCAGCTAAGTTTTAGACACGCCTTCAAACTTGGAGGGAATTGTAACTCGTTGTCAGTGTGTGCTATTTAAATGGGCACAGCAACGCATTAGGACTCGGAGATGACTAGGGTCTTTGTTTTGACTCGCGTGCGTACGTACAGGCCCGAAGTTTATTGCTGCCCTACCTGGGGTTTTGCCGCCGCTAGTTATCTCTGTCTGCTGGACCGGCCGCCGGCTCCGTCAGTCCGTTTTGCGTTCCGAACGATTCGATGAATCTATACCACATATGGAGTGTGGCTTACCTCAGCATATATTAGAAAGTATTTAATTAACACAATCTATGCTCAATAATTCTCCAGTTAAAATCATTAAAACACACACGGTTTGCAGCTAAAACCTATTCTTGTATGCTGGAAATTGTTTGAAACCGAACTCTTCAGTTTTGTTCGTATTTGACGTTCCGATTTGTGCCGGGGTGGAATTCATAACCAGAAATTATTATTAGCAATTTGTAGCTGTGAGTGTATAACTCTGCCGATATACTTGTGCTTGAATTGTCTTTTAGTTATCTAAGGGTCCTTGAATTGCTTTGTGCTTCGTCCCAATCGAAAGTTATAAGCTGATTAACCGATATGGTGAGATGCCCTGACTATACACACATAAGCATCAGGTAAATGCCTATAATTTTTCGATGCAGATTTGGATTTGCTTATTGCTTGGCGGTTGAGCATGGTGTTCTATTACAAATTTAGGTTAATAATAATAATATAATAACAATAACAACTCAACAGAGGGCACTGCCTCCACCACCACCAAGAGCTGCCGTACGGGCTGACCGAACTGGTCGTCGAGTGGTTGTCACCCGACAGAGACGAACACGCCGGATCCATCGGTCCGTTGTGATCCACAGCCCACCTCCCGGTCCAGCCCAGCCGCCTCCCCAGCCGGGAGCAGAGGATCTTCCCCCGCCCTATAGCGAGGTCATGGGTTACCCGGACACCCAAGCTGGAGCCCCAGGATCCTGCTCCAACTCTGGGGTTTACTCAACCCCAGCATCAGGACAGCCGGGGTTACCATACTCAACATCCCCAGTCGATTTTATCGCCAAATCTCCTTAAATCACCCATGAAATAAATATTTCTTAATTAATGTAAGCTCTTATTTACCATCTTGAATCCTAATCCAAGTTTAGATTATCCATAAGTGCAGTTGATTTACATACTGATGGCAGGTGTTAAAGCGAATATTGACTACAGTCAGCAGGATGCGACATTTCCATTTGTTTAGAGAGCAGATTACTGCCGTTTGGAAATTTCTTTTTTCGATTATTTATCTGGTGGCTTGGCTATGTACCTGCTTCGCCCTTAGCCGGGGCAGAAAAGCGCACGTGAGAATAGCTTTATGGGAGTGCCCATTAATGGAGTTTTATCCATTACGCCTGATGGTTACGCTTAGTAAAGTTGTGTGTGGACTTCTACGGCGGCTGCCAGCCTCTAGACTACGGAATAAACTCCCACCCTTTACTAAACGTATAGTTTTAAAAGTTAGTAATAAGTAGCTCCTTTGATCGTATTCTTGGGATATGGGCAGCACTACAGGGAAAACGCTTCATACCTTTTCCCTCAAATCTATTTAGCAAGATATCCGGAAGCTGAAACGAAATTGATTGTTGGCATTTGAAGACATTCTCGTTATCAGATATGATTTCTACAATGATACCCTCGCTCGGAATTACACGATGTGTCTTCGATTCCGAGTGTCCCTACTGAATATAGAAAGATAATTAATATGCTGGAGTAAGTAACCAATGTGTTACTGACACGTCTTGAATATAATTATGTAGCGAGCTGGGCTTTGCTCTAGTAGAAGACCGAGGTGTCTCCTACACCCACTACATATGAGTAGCTCAGCTAAATTTGATTATATAGGTACAAAATGTTTTAAGTTAAAGTTTTAGAAATTTATCAAAAACTATCAACGTGCACTAGTGATTAGCTCCCACAGAAATTTTGCAGAGGCGTCGTGTGGGTAGACAGGGCTCAGAAATCTGTTTTTGTTACGGCATACAAGCATGATTAGATATCATCCTCGAGACAATGGCCAGCTTTGGATAAGATTTTTGGCTCTATGATTGGTACACGAGTGCTCGCTTGCAAAAAAGTTAGTTGGTCTACCTCTATGTTGCAAAACGTTGTGCGCATATGCGGTGACGTATTAATATAATCATGTTTCTCTTTATATGAACTGCGTGCAATAAAAATCTATTTGTGTCGTGACCAACGCTTTATAAACATATAATGTAAACAGTAGTTATGGATTATTGACAAAAAATACCAAAGACACTTAAAATGTTATCCCTATGTCAAATTCTATTAACACCCACATACCTGTCTGCTATTCAATTAGCTGGAGCATATTTTCTCTACATTCTATAATCCTGTGTATACACTGGGACATGACTTGAAGTAAAACAAAAATTGGCAATCGGGCCATGCCTGTAGTTGTTTTTGGCATTGAAATGATTTTAAGTTTTGCCGGTGCACGAAGAGAAAACTAAAATGGGAGTTTTGAACTGTGTTTACTAACTAAGAAGTATTGCAAAGCGACAATGCTCTTATGCTGGCCATACATAAATACTTCTGCAGTGACAACAGCGGTAAGACAACAGTTAAACTGGGACATATATATGACCTGGTGACAGTATGCAGTAACTTTACATTAAAACTGGAACATGTTGGTGCTGTGGTGACTGCAGTAAACTGGAACATGTTGATACAGTAGTGACTGCAGTAAATAGGAACATGTTAATGCCGTGGTGGCAGCAGTAACTGGACCGTCTTAGAGCATTGGAGACAGCAGTAAACTGGAACATATTGATGCTGTGGCAAGAACTGTTGCCCAGCAATTAAACTGGAATATACTGCTGCAGTTAAAATAGCAGTTTCCGTACTTTTCAGTTCCAGCGGAATAAATTACATTGGCAGAGGAAGCAAAGTGTCTGCCAATAATTACAGAGCTTAATTTTGTACTTGCAAGAGAGGCTTCGGTGGCAGACAATCAGCCATGACCCTTGACTGGGCGGCTGAAAAACACTTTTGTTGAAATAGTATTATGGGAGCGTCACACTGCCCGGTAATGGGTTAAAGCTTAATTGAAAATAATTTGATTGGTTAGGCACAATCGACGGAAGCCAAAACGGCCTCTCGTGCCTAAGAAGACATCATGAAATGGTTATATTTCTGCTCAGTTGTAGGACTTGAGATGTTCAACCTTGGCCAATCAGAGACGTTAATGCTACAGTGGCAGTTTCAAGTGGGCTCCTGTATAGAATAGAACAACTTGCATTAACATTGCAAGTCCTGTCAGCAGAGTGATTCCTTTTAGAAATTCGTTAGCATTCATTTGGTGTTTTTAAGGGATGACGTCAGATAATCACTTCAAAAATGCCTTACTGGGTATATGAGGCTGACAGAGGCAACAGAGCATCGCAGTCACTTTCAACAAATTCGAGTTACGCATGGGTTGGATGTGAATCCCTCCTCCATTTCTTAGCAAAGGCTTACTATTCTTACGTAGAGAAAAGGGATTCACATTCAGCCTCATACATACTCGTCGTCGTTGTTGTTGGGTAGAGCATGAAAGCCACCCACTTCCCAATTAAAAATTTTCGGCAGAACTACCGTGGCGTTTGGTTCATACATGGCCGCCGCAGGTCGCCTTTTTGAGCGGGGCATCCGTGAGGCTCGGGTGCTGCACGGTCACTATATGCGCGTTTTGGGGGTGGCACGGGTGAAGTCGTTCCGAACATAAATCACCCATACAGGGCGCGCTTGCCCGACCGTGTTCCACGGATATTCCGCGCCTCCGCAGAAGTAGCAGTATNCATAGCGACCGAGCAGCACCCGAGCCCTACGGATGCCCCGCTCAAAAAGGCAACCAGCTGCACACCATACGCCGCGCTTGTTCCACCGAAAGTTTTTAATTGTGTTTGACCGCATGAAGGAAATGGGTTGCGGCATTTCGTTCCAGCAGCCAAGTGCTGAAGGCCATACTCGTACTCCATGTATAGAGCTGACACCGTACACAGGGCAGCATGTGCAGAGAAAAAGCACTGCAGAAGAAAAAAGAGCAAGCTAAGAGATGGAAATTTTGCCGCATAATAATGGAAGCATTTAGTTCCTATCCCTGTATCGTAAAGATGACCGTGATATCTTTTTAATGAAAGTATTCCGACGAAAATACTCTTAAGCCACCCATAGAAGTGCTACCCTTTCAAAAATTTTGACAGTTTTACAAGCCTAGTTACAGAGGTGGGCGCGTTACAGCACAATGGCTACTTATGAGTTATGAGTCGGTATGACTTAACGTCACTTAAGTGTTAAGTTGTATTGTTTTATTATTATTATTGTTACATTACTTTACTTAATTATTAATTATCATCATGGGTATATAATTATTTATCCGTTTGCCCAGTCAAATTGATACATATGAAATGTGTTTCCTCACCAATTGGCACGTCCTGAAAACAAAAATCACAACTGCACCTTGGGAAAGCGCCCCCTTTTTTTGAGAGAATTGACTTTGAAGTTCTATTTTTACCTCCGCCAAGGAGGTTATGTTTTCGCCGGGTTTGTCTGTCTGTTATTCTATCTGTTTCTCTGTCTTTCTGTCACCGAGAGAACTCAAATAGTTATGGACAGATTTTATGAAATTTACAGGGATTGTAAGGTATGTTAGGAGGAACATATGATTAACTTTTAGTGCAGATCCGTCCGTCCGTTTGTTTGTTCGTTTGTCTGCCTCATTTTTCTCAATGCCATTACTCAAAAAATAATCGACGGATTTTTATGAAACTTTCATGAGTTGTCAAGTATATCACGAAGAAAAAAAATGACCAAATTTTTGTGATGATCTGTCTGTTCATTCGTGTGTCTGTCGCTGTGTTTGATTTTATGATGGTTTACGCAATGACTCAACAAGTTTTGAATGGATCCTTATGAAGCTTGAAGGAGTTGTTGGTAATGTCAAAAGATATAAATTATTAAATTTTGGTGCAGATCGGTTGGTTCGTTTGTATGTTTGACTTACTGTATGTTTGTAATAAGATTTGTTAGTAGCAACTCAAAAAGATGTGAGCAGATCTTCAAAAAATTACAGAAACTCTTAATACTATTAAAAGGCACAAATGCTTAGATTTTGGAGTTGATACAAAGAAAATTATGGTTTCAGAGCCAATTTGAATTTTTCGTTACCGTTGCCTTACTTGGCGGAGGTATGGGCTCTGAGTGCTCTAGCTCCCCATCTAATACTGAAGAAGAAAGTTCGGTCGAGAATCCTCAACATCCCAAAGCCATGCACATGTAATAGGACACATTTCAAAACGTTTCATTCGAATGACACTCTGGTCGTAAACGCTCAGCTTTCGAGATACTTGACTCTGCAGCTACCACTGATTTCCTATGGGAAAAATACCCGGCGGCTTCAGAATAACCAAAACTGTGTTAACCTAACATAAAAAAAGCTATTAAAAAGGCTTCCTAACACACAGTGCCATCGCCGGGTTTTTTCTTCCATAGGATAACAATGGGAACTTCAAAGTAAAATATTCTCGAAAACCAAGCATTTGCGGGCAAATTGTCATTCGTGTATATCGTTTCTAAATGTGTCCTACCACCCATATATGGCATCAAAACGTTAAAATTCTCGGCCGAATCCTTTTTTTCGGTACCAGATAGGGGGAAAATAAAACTTCAACGTCAAACATCTCGAAAACTAAGTATCTCCCCAAAAAACGGTTACGATTCCTGGATACAGGACGCGTCTATCCATAAAGAAACACGCCTCGTATGCATCAACTCTAATAGACAAAAGGGTAAATTTTAGCCCTATTTTCACACGATCAAGATATGTTAACATGAAATTGATATTTCAACTTTTTTGTAAGTTGTTT
The DNA here is from genome assembly GCA_001587735.2 of Parhyale hawaiensis. NCBI lineage: Eukaryota > Metazoa > Arthropoda > Malacostraca > Amphipoda > Hyalidae > Parhyale > Parhyale hawaiensis. Next base: position 8,337,654 of record LQNS02278082.1, on the reverse strand, counting down.
GTATAAAAGTAAAATACCGGTAATAAAGAAGCGCTGTAAAGTAGCGGCGCTACATATGCTAGCGCTACATTAGCGGCGCTACGCCCACCTCTGCCTATTTTTGCTTTAGCCCTTGCAGTTGTCAGAAGTTCTTTTCGGTCGCTTATCCATCAAATAACTTCCCAAATTACACTTCTGATCTCCAGGTGGTAAAATCACCAGCATACTGTTCCCGGAAAACTTTTCTCAGCCGGTTGAATAGGTTGTTGCTTTTACCAATTGAAATTTACTTGTATTCTGATCTTCAGATATATTCGATGGCAATAGAACTTTAATTGTGCCTATGCAAGGGAAGACTACAGTTCCTGGTCCACTAAGTGCTCACACTGCTGACAGTTCCCAGTACTTTTATCAGCTTAGTTGAATTCTAATCTCGATATAGTATTGTACATCCTAAAAACGACTTCATTTTTGCACGGAGTACAATGGCTTCAGATGAAGTTTTCTGCGGCGTAGGGTTGGCAACGGCGATAACAACTAATGGAATTGTTACGAGTGTAAGTATCACTATGCTGTGTAAACCTCAGTTCAGACAAGCATCAGTTCTTCAATTGTTTGGACTGATAGCATGATGTAATAAAAAATTTTTACTATAGAATTATTTGAATTTCTCCATCAAATTACTGATGCTCATTCATTACATGCACCATAAAGCTTATGATGATTGAGCGCCCACTCGAGGCCGACCAGATAGAGAGTCTCCTTTTCGATGGTCTCGGGTCACTTAAGGAATCACCTAGGATGTGCGACTGGGCTATGCCTCAGACATGTTTTCAGATGTAGTTCCATTACTTTTTCATACTTTTTTTTAGGATATTTTGCTTATTTTTTTCATTCAGTAATGATTGGCAAACATGTAGATGCTTCTAAAACTTGTATAAGTACCAAATGCACAAAGATATAATAGCTTAAAGTGTAATATCTTAAATCAACTGTTTTTTCTTTTTTTTACATATATGATTTTTGTAATAAACTAGAATGCTATCGCAATAGTTTGTAGAATATACAGTCTTATGTTTTAGAAGAGAGGCTTCTGAATTTGGTGGTATATTCAGGCTTGTAATGAAAAGCCAAATGAGCCCCCAATGGAGTTGTTAATGAAAATTGTTCGGTATACTATAGTCTACGTGATAAGCGAGAAAATAAAGTGTAGACAGCAAAGCTGAAGGGTCAGTTGGAGCAGCATGAAGAGATGTAGCGCTAGCAGCCATGAAGGGATGTACTGTATGTAGCACTGGCAGCTGTGTAGCCCTATAGCACGACAGCCATGAAGTGATGCAACATAGGTAGCCATGAAGTGGTGCAATCTATAAGGCAGCGATGAAGTGATGTAACATCAGCAACCATGAAGTGATGCAACAGAGGTAGCCACAAAGTAGTTAAACGTATGCACTCCTGAAGTAATTTAACTTAGGTAATCATGAAGGGATCTAACACAGACAACCATGAAGTGTTGTAAAGTAGGCAACTATGAATCAGTGTAATATACTTAGTCATGAAGGGTTGTGTCAGCACCAATATGTCATGTTATAAGATAATTTCACGGCTGTCCTGGTATCTTCACCTCATGGTAAATCATGTAATTTTATACTAGTTCAAGGCTACCAATGTGGTTTCACCTTGTGGTGTTACTATAATTTAATTGTACTTCTTTGGTAATACTACGTTTTCTTGCGGTAATTGAAATAAGCTCTGCCGAAAGCTTTACGTTAATCAATTTCTGGGGTTATTCTTACTAATCCGTAGATGGCAAAACTCAAATGCATGAAATATTAAGTACTTTATAATGTAGTATGCATGTGCTAATTTTTTGCAAGAAATCCTAACATTCCTAGAACTTGCAAAATTTTTAAGCATTATTTTGTCCTAGGTGTGACATTTTTATCCACTGTTGATATATAATTATGAATTGGGTTTTCCTGCTCTAAGCCACGAAATCACGTTGGAAGAATAAGTGATGCAACAAAACTATTTGTGAGAAGCGACTTAGAATCAGGATGCATGAGAGTCCTAAGGGAAGCTTCAGGTATCTTTAGTGTTTCGATTTCAACGTTGGCAAAGCAAGAAGTGCATTCATGTATGAGGCTATCGAGGTATACTATCGCCATAATCTGCAACGTGGACTATTTTTTGCCATTGAGTGTGTATAAAAGTTTGGTAAGATGGCCACAGTCTCCAGCCTGGCCTAATTTTACCCTGTTTTTTCAAGCGTGACAGAAAATGAACATATAAATAAACATTAGTCTTTCTTATATTCAGGGTAGATGAGCGCAGCGAATATACAGAGGAGTTACCTGTTGCAGCTCACTTTGTTGCCTTGCTTTCACATATGGCTATGCCAATGTGCTTAGTATATACATAATGCATTATGGACACGTTCGATTGGGTGCCGAAATTAGCTAAGCCTGGTAGGCATAGTTTCGGTACACAATTGAATGCACCCTAGCAAAACTTGGCATTCCCGGAAATATCTTCTAAAATATGGTATCCTGTCTGCGTGCAAACTCATAATGTAAATAAGCAACCTGACAACGGTGACGCCATTGTGGTTGATAATTAATATGAGAAAATCCCAATGTATAATGATGCACAGTTTGTCTATTGCTTGCTCGGTGTTGAAAAAATTATAGGCCTATGCTGGAACCTTGACGTAAATATACTTATAGAGCGGGCACGTTCACTAATTCTAACCGGAGCCTGCGTGCCTTTTTGTTTGATATTCTGGGGAGGAGGTGTGAGGCATCAGGCTCATGATTTTATTCAACTGTCTGAGCTGCACTTAGGAAAAATTTGTTCCGAGCAAGAAGGTTGTAATGGGAGGAGTGCACCGTCTCTATTTACCCTACGGGAGCGTTTCAAGTAAACTTTTCTCTGGAACTGGCCGAGTGCGTTTCTGATCGGAGAGTGGCATTGCCTCACGGAGCCCATATAGAAAGGAGTCTTGAGTTCAGAGTTTTATTGCCCTTCAGGGAGTTTCTATAGAGAGGAGGGAGCCAAGAGTCTCGTCCGTGGAGCTCAATAGTCGCTTATGGCTGTCAGCCAGTGGCGTATGCACCAATGCAATCGGTTTATTTGCTGCTTCCCGTGAAACTCACTAACTTTAGATTAGATTAGATAGGCGGCAGTAGACGAACCAACAGGCCCATTCTCAAAGAGACACCAAAACTTTCGCCCCGGCCTTCTAAGAGCTATTGCCATAAAAGTCCTCTCGTGCCGGGAATCGAACCCGGGCCTCGCGGGTGAGAGCCGCGTATCCTAGCCACTAGACCACACGGGAGAACTAGACCACACGGGACACTTCCAGCGATGAGATTCATGAATGCTTCTCACAGCTGGTTGAGTCGCTGGCGAATCTGTGAATGGGCCACAGGCATCCCTCCTTCTCTATTGAAACTCCTTGTAGCGATTAACCATCGACGAAATTTCGAGCGGATGGAGGTATGTAACGCAGTTCATTTACTACAGATAATTATGTCAGACAATAAAGCCTGCAGTTGAAGCATAGTGACGTCACACAAAAATGTATCAGCCAACAGCGTCACTCCTTTTGCAGCGG
>LQNS02278082.1:8269919-8317814 GCA_001587735.2 Parhyale hawaiensis | reverse complement strand
TAAAGAGTGAAGGTGGAAAGAGCTTAAAGCGTCAGAAAAGACCGCTGCTAACTGCTGACATGGTTAAAAAGCGCCAAGAGCGATGTTCTCGCATTCTTAACGACTTGAAAAGTTATAGAAATCGAGTTATCATTTTCTCAGATGAGAAGACCTTCACCGTGGATCCTGTATTCAACAAACAGAACGATCGAGTTGTGAGCTTTTGCCAAGACATCCCTGACGTTCGTTATGTCTCCACAGCAAAGCATCTGGCCTCTGTGATGAAGCTTGGCGTTGTGGCCTCCAATGGAGAGAAGATGCCTCCAGTGTGGTTCAAGGGCGGTTACAGGATGACAGGGGCTGAATATAGGGATATCATGGCCACAAAAGTTCTTCCTTGGATCAGAAAAATCGTCAAAGATGGAGATTACGTGTTTCAGCGAGATGGTGCACCAGCGCACACGTCAAAAACCGTCCAAAACTGGATGAGCCAAAACATGACTTTCTGGCCCAAAGACTGCTGGCCCCCACATTCACCTGATCTCAATCCTCTGGACTACAGCGTGTGGCCGCATATTGAGAGCAAGGCATGCAAAGATCGTCACAACAACATTGAGGAGCTCAAAGCCTCTGTGAACCGCACTTGGGCCCAGATGAGGAAGGACTACGTCCGTTAATGTGTGTAAGGACTTCCGACCACGATTAGGGCGGGTCATTGCTGCAATGGAGGTCCTATTGAATAGCAATGTTGTTTAGATCATAATAAACTAATACGATACAAATCTTGTTTTATTTCATTACAAACAAAGTTTTTACAAACTTCTGATGGCAAATTATTAAAACAGGTCAGGACTTTTGCAAAGCCCGGTATAACTCCATAGATACTAAAAATTATGAAAAAATTTCCTAATGTGATATCTTGCGACATAGGGACCTAAATAGCAAGCATAAAGGAATAATAGCAACTGATAAGTTCATAACACCCATATTTTTAGAGCATAAAGGCAAATTTGTGGGGCATAAAGGCATATTTTTCACGCATATAAGGTATATTTTTAAACCCATAAAATCCGGTCTCTATTTATATCTATCAGCGCCAGTTTTCTCAATTGATCTCCTGGGACATACAATCAAGATTTGGTCTCTGGTATCATCGGACCTCCACCTCCTTCAGGTGCATGGGGAACTGCGTCATGCTAGATTATTTACATTAAGAGGCTACGAGCATTACTTACAAAAAAGGAAGGAAAACGAGTAAGAAACGCCTCATTTCATTCTCCACATGATGGGAAGTAATCATGATTTTAAATGTAGCAACACAATGCTAAAGTACAGTTAATTCTGCAGAGAGGCTTTCCACGGAAATGGACAACCAGGTTGGCTAAAAGGTGATAGTTATGGACGTTGTCTAGCCCACTTTACGCTCGAATTGCTGAAAACCGTGAGCTGTTCTTCAACGGTTTTGCACTGTGGAAGCGGTATCGAATATTAAATTCCAGATATTATACCACCCACCAATTTGACACCTACAAGCACCGAGCAGTATTATACTTGAAGAATAATGGATACCAATGAAAGAGTCTGCGGCAAAAGATTCACAACAGTGATAGCGGTCAATGGAATCATTACGAGCGTGAGTATCGTCATACTGAAAAGTATTTAAGTCCTATACACTAAGAAAAGTACTGTCCCAAAATCAGCACGCCTTCCTCTGTAGCTACTTCTTAAACATACGTGCCTTGGCTGGCTCGCAAAGCACAAAAAAAAACAGATTTCATTCTGCATCTGCAAGTTAAAGCAGATACTTCCCGTTAATAGAGATTTCGCCCACTAGATGCATCTACTTCCGGTGTAGGACGTGGTTACGGCCCTTCTGATTTAGGACGGCCAATGCACTTCCGGTGTAGCGGGATAGGAGTCTCAGAACTGGAAGTGGGTGGAGTTAAGCCCTAGACCGAAAGTTGGTGCAGCTGGGTCGGCAATTCTCTACTGTCGTTGGTGTACGGAAGGGAGTGTAAGTTTTGGGATATTTTTCTCAATGTAAAAGATATAGAGGCATAGTACGTAGGTTTCACTGCCTAAAGTCTTCAAAATTTCATAGAATTGAGTTCAGTAATCCAGTTAGTTTTTAAACTGCGTATAAATTTGTCAGTTCTTCTTTGTGTTATGCTGATATTAATGAACTTAGCACGAAGTGCATACAAGTTGCAGTTGGTTTAGCAGAAATAAGTTATCTTCATTTTGTATCTAAGAAATAAGTTCACTCTTTCATTTGTATGCTTAACCCTTCCGAAACTTGTATAGTTTTATTTGTCTTATTCTTCCCTACTCTTACCTGCAGGATTACAAATTGTTTAATAGCTTATTTGTTTACAACGTAACCAACCATACAAAGAAGGATTGATGAAAATTTATGAAGTCATGTTCGAATTGTAGAAATTTGTGCGGCATATTCTCGTAAATTACAACCTTAAAAAAGCGTTATACTAAATTTTCTATTTCAGTGGGAATAGCGTTGCATTATAAACTAGTCTGAGAGTGCATACCTCCGCCAAGCGAGTCAACTGTAGCAAAAAATTCAAATTGGCTCTGAAACCATAATTTTCTTTATATAAACTCGAAAATCTGATCATTTGTGTCTTTTGATAGTAATAACAGTTTGTGCAATTTTCTTGAAGATCCGTTCATAACTTTTTGAGTTTTACTGCTAACAAACGTTGTGACAAACATGAGTCAAACATACAAACGAACAAACCGATCTGCACCAAAATTTAATCAATTATGTCTTTTAACATTACTAACAACTCTTATAAATTTCATAAAATCTATTCATTAGTTTTTGAGTTATTTTGCTAACAAGCATAAGATTAAAAATAGGGACAAACGAAAGAAAGAATAAACGAATCATTACCAAAATTTGGTCATATACTCTTTGTTATATACCTAACAACAGAGGTTAACTTCATCAAAATCCATTTATAAGTTTTTGAGCTATGTCTCTGAGAATAATGAGGCAGACAAACAAACAAACAAACGGATGGACATATCTTCACCAAAAGTTAATCATCTGTTTTTCCGAACATACTTAACAATCCCAGTAAATTTCGTCCAAATCAGTTCATAAGTTTTTAAGTTATTTTGGTGACAGACAGACAAACAAACAAATAGACAGACAGACAAACACAACGAAAACATAACCTCCTTGGCGGAGGTAATTAAAAAAGAAATAACGTTCGGCAATAAATATATTCATTCTACCTCCATTAATCAGAGTTAATTCATTTGGCAAAATATATCCTTTTGCTGGATGCGTGGGTATATTTGTAAATTGTATGCTATGTCGGAAAGTAGAGAATAAAAAGCGAATGTTGATGCCTCATGTAATTTAAAAATTCATCACTCTTTACTATCTATAATAAATGAAATACTTGGAAATAAAATATTATTTGCCGTAAAGCCGCTTTTTTCTCGGGGTGACGTATCAAGTCTGATGATTGCGAGTGAAATATGAAAAAAATGAGTCCGTTAGTTATCTGTTTTTGCAGTTTGCTCTCGAGAATGACCCAAAGAATTTTTCAGAACATTCTGAAAAAAGTGGTGGTTCATTGGTCAAGTAACATCCAAGTATTTTGTCCTAAGTCCTTAAGAAGTTTTGGAATACTAACCAAAATAATATATTGCACAGGCAGGCGCAGGACTGTCCGCAGCTACGGCAGCGCTCGTGTATTACATCACAGCACCAGGGTGCGGCACGTCTGGGAAGGGAACCGTTTGCGAAGATGGTAAATGAGAACCACTAATGTGTATATATGTATTTAGCATTCTTGTTACAGACTTTCCGAACAGCATTAGTACAAGAGTTCATCCGGTGAAGTTGTAGTTATTTAAAGCATTTAACTCGAACCGACGTAGGTATGTCTAGGATCTAGACTCTACTCTAGACGTCCTACCCCGCGACCCAACTCAGTGGACTAGGTGCGACATAGATAATAATAAAGTAAAGTACTTGATTACCCTCACTGGGTCTTTCATCCTAGTCCAGGAGGGTAATTGCAACAGCAACACCTCCATCTCCTCACTCCACAGCATATCCAATCCAAGGAGGAATAATAGGGAGGGGCAACACGGTCGTTGTTCACCTGGGAAGCTACCCAACTCTTCCGCGGTGTAGCTGATTTTTGGTGGCCCTAATTTTCTACAAAAAATAAATTCTATCATCAATATAAATAGTGCGTTAAGGGCAGTCTTTCTATGATAACTGACAGGAGAAAGCTAAGCCTGATATATACCCACCAAACTTTATGTTCTCCCTTTTCTTCTCTGTTCAGTCACAGTGTCCCAGCATTTTAGCTATACCTCATACTTACAATTTAGTGCGCGTTAGTTTCCGGCTGCACACGCATACACAACAATGTACACGGTATGTTATTTTGACAGTGTAATTACTACACTGAAAATTATCAAAAGCTCCAATACTGAATTGCAATACATATGTGCATCCAGTCAGCCTTGCGTGAAGTTTTAGCCTCGACACCGAAACTTTCCGTTCCCTTCTTCTATTATAATAAACCTCCCTGCAAACCGTTCCTGAGCCGAAGCCCTAAGTTCTTAAACCACTGCCACTGCTACAAGTGGGATTTTTGAAGAAAGCACTCGATTTCTGGGTGAATCCTAAGCTCTGTCAGCCCTGGGTGAGGAATGACAAACACCCAGACAGCTGAAAACTCTATATCCCTACGAATAGTTTGCAGCCTGATGTGCAGATGATAATTTGTTTTTGGCTCCCTCACTCGAGTCAGAATGCAACGTCACTTCTGCACAAGACAGGTTGCAGTGTACAACCCCGTCTGAAGAACTTCATATGTATCAAAGGTAATGGTGAACATGTGAATTGATATCATAAACAATCTGACACCAGTGCTAAATTTATGCTTTCGCTGTACCTCAGAATTGGTCAAACATCATTACTGCTGCAGATAGATATCATGAAAACTCTCATCCTCATTTTCGGATTTTCATCCAATAGCTGAGAATATGGTACATTTAAACACCGTGGAACTAAACCCATCAAAATTTCAGTTAAAACGCAATATGCGTAGGAGTAGCACGGTTTCAAAAGTAATCAATCTATCCCATTTTCATCAAGTCCTGAACACATTATAACTGATAATAAAACTCGCACCAATGTTAGATACGATCCAACGAAAACACTGTAACTTTTCTGTGGGTAAAATCAATAGTCTAAATATAGAGAGCCACGTGATATTCAGCGTTACTGAATTATAAGGGGTTGTTTACGGGTTTCTCATTCTAATTTAAAGCAAGACTCCGTATGTGATGACAATTAATCATGTGATTAATACTTTTATTTTCAAAGCTACACAACCGGGTGACAGGGGATAGATTGTTCCACACTTAACGCTCAGCAACCCACCGATGTCCGAAGAACTCCTAAGAAGCACTATATGATAATAGTAAATATACTTCACTGCTGACTTGAACCCCTGTAGATCCACGCTGTCGAACATGGATACAATAAATTAATTTCATTAAAAAAAGGGGGATAGAACTCACACTGAACTGACAAGTTCATTGTTTTTTTCTTATCTAGTGCCGGTTCACACGCACTCTGCAATGGCAAGCTCAACTTCAGGGCGGTCGTTCAACGTGCAAATTCTTCATGCAACCGTAACGATACTACCAGCCACTTACTGTGTATCGGAACAACGTGCACGCTGGATGTCCACTCAGAAATTGAGCCTGAAACTCTATATAGCGTGGCACGGGCGCAACGATAAAGGTTTGAGTCCAGTCGCAGCTTGTGCGTTTCTTCCCGAAGATTCTGTGGAGGAAGGAACAAGGGAATTGTGTAGGTGATTTGATGTTTTTGTAGTCTGTGCACTATAACTTCTATTTCTGTCTTATATTTGCAGGACGGTGGTTGTTTTACCCGATACTATCGTGCGCAGTTGCAGCTGCTGGCGCTTCATGCTTCTTAGTGGCTAGTTTTCTTAAGGTAAATATTACCTCGCGATCAAAACGTTTCATTATATTCCATAGTACTCTTCTGGAACGTTAGCCCACGTTTATCTAGGGTGATATTGTCGTAGAATACTAGGCGTTGCATTTTTCTAACCCACTGAAGTAGTGTTTGAAGACAGTTTTTTCAATGTATTCTAAGTATGCTTAGAAATCCTATTCCCTAAGGAAATTCATGTCAATGTAGAATTGATTATCAAGTTAATTTTTTATAAGTAATTGTATTTAATAGGTCTAATATAAAGATATGATCGTTAATTCTAGATAGACATGATTCTTTAGGGAAAAACTTTTCTAAGTAAATTTTCTAGACTTGGAATGAATTTGAAAAGTTGCTTTCAAACATTATTTCCAGAGAATCACTGAAATTCTTTCACCTACTTATATTAACCTCCGACAAAGTGGTTATGTTTTCGTCAAGTGTGTGTGCGGTCGTGTTCCTATCTGCCTGTTTGTTTTTCTCTCTCTTAGCCTAAAATAATGTCAGAGAGTTATGAACAGACTTTTACTGTAATTTATTATTACTTATTATCATAATAGTGTTAAACTTTTATTATAACATTGATGATTTTGTATATTCCAGCGGTCTGTTATCTACCTATACTGGTACATGGCAGCGGCTGCGGTACTCAGCCCTTGTTACATCGGCTGTAGCGTCGGCTGCACCTTCTACGACTTGTATGGGGAATCCTTCATCCTCCTTTTGGCCGAGGCCGTCTGGCTCTTGGCCAGCATTGCAATGATCTACAGATGCGCAGCCATAATGGTAGGAGTTCATTCCTTTTCGTTGTTATATCTTCAGAAAACTTGTGACCCTTTGCACTCAGTTGACGTAAAATTCTACAAATGATAGGTCGTCTTGAATTGATTTCATTCGCTGCATACCNGTCTGGCTTCTGGCCAGCATTGCGATGATCTACAGATGCGCAGCCATAATGGTAGGAGTTCATTCCTTTTCGTTGTTATATCTTCAGAAAACTTGTGACCCTTTGCACTCAGTTGACGTAAAATTCTACAAATGATAGGTCGTCCAGACTTGATTTCATTCACTGCATATCAGTGTTTCGCAATCTATACTCAATATGAGAGGTATATGGATATAGCTATGTTGAGAAATTGAGCTTCGAAAATCAACTGTTTAAGGTTCTTTACCTTTTTATTTCGTTCCAGGTGTAATTTGGAGGAGACGTGAACTCAAACGCACACGAAAAAAAGCTGTGCAGTTTTAGCTTAAAACAATTCTTTTAGACAAGATTCACCAAATTATGCAAAGAAATTCCCATTTCGAGACATGTGCTGTCACTAGCTGCTATTTAGTGGGAGTATGAGACACTTATATGGATGTCGGAGTGCAAAATCGTGAAACACAATTTATGCTGTCCAGGCCAAAGAATTGGTAATATAACAGCCGTACCGCCTATATCAAGGGCTAATAACTTTAGGTCTCTAGCTCCAAATGAAACATGCAAATGTAGAATGACTTGAGTGACGAGCGACGCTTACTAAAAATCATGTTTTTTACATGTATTTAATAAGATGTTAATTTATTTACTTATTCATAAACTAGAGCCTCGTTCCGTCAACTATGACAATAGAGACTCTGCAGTGATACCGTTTGATGTTCTAACTTATATAAATGTACATGTAATCATAGTGAAATATTGAAATACACACGTACTCCTTCTAGTTAATTTAAATAAATGTGTAAATAACGAAAGAACTACAAATAATGTATGTATTAGTATATGGTACAGTTGTCTAGAGAGTAGCCTAAGGCGAAACGCAATGGGGGCCCTGGGCCTTATCTGGAAATCAGGAAAGGAACTGAATAACCAAAAGAATGTGTGAACCGCCACCATACGACCAAATTTCAAGCCATACTGGACACAATAACAGATTCAAGCAAATCGTTCTCTTTCAGAAAGCCCTGCCGCCACCGCAAAGATACACCCAATGCGATCCAGAGACTGTTGTTCGGGAGAGCCAAGAGCAACGTATTCATCAGCCCAGTGTTGTCCCTTATCAAGTTCTCGATCCCACCTATTCAGATCACAAGTTGGAGGAAGAAGAAGAAGAAGAAGAACTACCTCCGACGTATAGCCAGGCCTTGGCTTCCACGTACCCCACAGCTGAGGCCGCAGTCACCGATTGCTCAGGGTGCGACTCCAGCTCAGAGACTTGTTCAACTATAGCGTCAGATCAATCGGAAGGGTAGTAGTTATCTTCCCTAACGTTTTTTTATAGACAAGTTTCGCCCTTCATTAAAAAATGCTAATCGAGTAAGGCATGTTCGACTTGCCGCTCTGCACGAATCATATTTCCGTAATCGAGTACATTAAAGGCTTCATCTACTTGCCCGTGAAAGTGAAGCGTTTAGAGGCTGAATTTGTCCGAAACTCATACTGCATATGATGCAGGTTTTGACACGATGGATCGAATTTCCGACGTTGACTATTAATCAAGTACTCTTGAAATTCACAAAAACACCATCTTGTTCCATATAATGCAGTTTTTAACTATTTAAACACAATCGGGTTTCATTTAAAATCCGCAACATGATTCCAAGTAATAAAGTCCGCGTTCCACAGCGAACTGCCGGACTAGGCAAGCTTTTTGAAAATAACTCAAGTCGACTTCAACGAGCCAACCGATGAAACCATAGAACTGCTCATTCAATGGGTGTACTTGGAGAATAAACTGCTCTCAGTGAACTGTATTATTGTTACAGGTGCCTACTATATGTCATTTTACAACCAAAAACTCAATCTGGACTAAAGTTAACAATCTCATAGCGTAGAAATAAAATCGATCGCCTTCAAGGGTAGTGTGACCCGGGAATGAGGCTGAGGGCAGCTGTAGATGAAGCTTGGCATTTCATCTACCATTATGTATCATTCATGGCAGAACAACGTAACAGGTTAACTCATCGCTTGACCAATATGAGACGGTTCTGCGCATCTCCTCGTATGACGTCAGGTGGAGCGAAGAACGTCGGTGTTGCAAAATTATCAATACTAATTAATTCCTTATTCATTTATACCAATATTCCCGCTACCATGGGCTGATAATTGATGTACGGCTATTTTGAACCCAAAAAAAAAAGAACTTGGTGAACCTTCTTCATTTCCCAATGCTCCGGAGTATCGAAAAAAGTGGGTTTTGGCAGCAATATAGTATACTAAGATTTCGCTCTCACCGGTAACATCTACTGTGCTTCAAACCTTTTTTGCCCCAGCAAAATGAAAAACTACTCCGTAGTAATTATGAGTAATTCAGTTTTCCCTCCATATTTTTCCATGTAACCACAGACAACGCTAATATCTCTAAAAGAAGTCATGAAACTTGAAACAAAATCTTTCTTGTTAAACTCTGAACGCATGTCTAGTCAAGTTGCCCTAATAAAAACGTTTTCTCGGAAAATTTGAAAGAAAGGGAAAATGTATAATTACATGAAATACTGCTTTTGAACGACTGATATATGAATCAGTGAAAAACACGCTCCTCCGTTTCACCATTCGCAATATTTTAACGAGAAAAGCTCTTTAAAATACAAATTTCACAAGTAAAGTTGATAAATTTCCTTTCACAATTACTTCTAGAGCATTTAATACTCCACCGATAATACGTATGCATCTGTAGTTTTTTCCTGTTAACCATGATTTTCCGCGGTAATTTTTCATAGCGGAGTGTACTAGTATGTAAAATGATATATAATGATTATAACATAAGCCATATCAATACTTAGGAAGCCCTGGCTATGTAGTTGTAATTCTTCATCTGTTAACCAATTCGTTTGACATTGTATTGCCTTATTTCTAGCAAAATGATTTTTGTATCACAGTTAACAGCTGTGATTGTGTAGAAATGATAACCCTTCTTTTTTCTTCATGGAAGCCCACGCTCACCGTATTTATTAAGCAAGTAACAGGCATGAACTAATTAACACTGTTTGCTATCTATCTCTTCACCTGACGTCACAGGAGTGGGCGGGGCTTAACCCGCTACGTGAGCGTTTTAACGTTGTTCAGACATGGTATTATCCATCGTCGCTTATCACCTTAATGTTGAGATGTCATCGATTGGTTGGTCAAATTTAGTGAAAATAAATCCACAAAGCTGGATTTGACTGGAACTGTAGAAAAGAGCGCTGGTTTCTCCATTTTAAAGGCTTGAGAAGCAACTCAATTCTGTTGAAGCGGCAAAAAAAAAAAAAAAATGATACGGAGCAAGATTTTTAATCGAATGTCTCGAAGGTGATTTATTGAGGATCAACGCTTAATTTGAAATTCGATTCAACGGGTGCAAGACAGAGCACCATTCTGAAGTCTGGATAAGTTAAGCCTCGAAGGTTAATCGTTGGCATTTTTAGCATAGGTCCAAATAAGTGGATTACAACCATTAAGGAGCGCGTAACATTTTTTGGTTATGCATGGCTAATATACAATTAACAAGGCTATTTCTATGAAAAATAAAGATTTACTTCGGCTTTTTTTTTTTTCTATGAAAAATAAAGATTTACTTCGGCCTTTAATGTTTTAAGTAGCCTTTCATTTTCCCACAATCAGGTTATCTGGGTTAAATTTAAAATGTTTAAAAACAAATGAATAGTACATCGGTAGGCACTGATAGATCTTCAGCCTAATAGTATAATCAAAGCAATATAATAAACGCAGTCTTATGTCTATATGTTTATATATTTATATCAGCTATGAGAACGAGCTTATTATATGATCAAATATATTTATATATATTTATATTTATCTATAAATATATATTATATGTGTCGCGTAACTCACGGAGAGAATAAGGTAAGTTAGTTTGGACGAAGATCGCTAGGCCATGGCCATGCTCAACTGGTCGTAAAAGTCGATCTAAATAATCCAAGCCTACTTGAATTGCCTTATTCGGAAATAAAAAAGACTTTAGCTTCGTCACTTTGATTCGTTTTGTAGGTTCTGGAAGCAGGCCTATTATTTTGAGCCTACTGAAATCCCCATTTTACGGAATTAGACAGTTCGTGGAAGTCTCACAGGTTAATAAATATGAGTCAACGTTCAATTACGAATCAACAAGTCGAAGCCAGGGCACCTGTCTGAAGTTTCGAACAAGTCAAGCCTCAAAGGCCTAGTTTCGTTGCCCAGTCGAACATGAGCATGAAACCCAAAATTGAAGGTGAGAGCTAACCTCAGTTCAAGCAACAGAGCTGAAGAAACTCTCGCTGGTCGCTCAACAGAAGGAGCTTCCCCACGGCAGAGATTCGTCATACGCGCTGTTGATGGACAACGAATATATCAGCCTGTATTCTGCGACACAGCTTCTAGTCCAGCCAATGCTGCTCCCCAACCGGGGGTAGACGATCCTTCACCGTCCTAAAGCGAGGTCATGGGTTACTAAGACCCCGAAATTAAGACCTTTATTTCGATCCATCAGATTTCCTTGCGGTTTACTCAGCCCCAGGTTTAACATGTCAGCCTGGAGCAGAAGAAGCAACGTACCTCGTTGAATCCACCTCCGCGTTTCTCCTCATCCTTCACGAAGCAATTAACTTTGATTTGCAACGATGAACTTTACCAACAGAATATCCTGGGATGCGTTTAAATTGCCAGAGCATTGGAAAGTTTAACGGTCACATCTGAATGCTAGTTTGCATAATGGATTTTATATTCTTCTAAGCGAATGCAATACGCTCTTTAATCTGCTTTGGAATTGTTATAAGGAAACTTCGAAATGTTATTATCCAGTATATATTTAAATTCCGATTATTATAAAAAATTAACTTCGCAGTGACGAACGATAATCAGACGAAAATAGTCTGAATTATCATGGCAATGAAGGGTTGATACCTTTATGCTGTTATAGGATACAAACACAGTGACGAAAAAACTCAGCAAGAAAAAAGGCCCCGCTTAATACTTAAGATATATTAACCGGTATGACCTCTACTTAGCTAGTTGTTACGAGGTAAGTTACGTTGAAATCAATGAAATTACACTGTACCAATCTGACCTCGGTCAACCTAACGTAGTCTAGCCTGAACTAACTGAATTAAACCTTGGCTAGCCTAACCTAGTCTTGATTCTTCGAATCGAACCTAACTCTGCTTAGCTTAACCACACATAACCAAACGCAACCTATATTAACCTATTCTTATCTAACTTCTTCTAACTTAATTATTCTAACCTAACTTAATCTAGCTAACGTAATTTCATCTAACCCAAATTAACCAACCTAACCTGTTTTAGGGGTTCTTGCAGCCCACGTTCTCTCGTACAAATGCAAGGTAAAATTTATTGTAACGCAGCATAATTTAGTTTACTTGAATATAATTTATATACAGTACTTCAAAATAATACAGTTGAGCCCTTGAATACGAGTATTAATTTCAGGAGACAGGCGGGGCATTTTTCCATCAGGGGCTTTTCCAGGTGCCTTGTTTCCCCAGGGGCTTTTTTCCTTTCAAGCTTTTTCCCGGATACCCTTCTATGCAAATCCTGAGCAATGTACAGTTTATTGTCCTTATTGCATCGGTGTTCAATGAAGATAATGGCAGTAGGTTAAAGAGTAACAAAAAACGCTTGTTATCTCCACCTACAAATTTGCTTCGTTAAATTTAAAAGCGGTGAAACGGATGATACTGACGTATATCACTGCTGGCTCCGCATACATAACAGTATGTGATGAAGCTGCGCCAGGGAATGATTGATGTAACTTCGCCATCCAATGATACCAATATGCACGGCGTAGTTTAAAACTGTCTGTTAACGTTACCGTAGGGAATTTTAATGCAAAATTCAACGAACAGTACCCACCTCGTGGGTCTTCGGAAGAAGTTCAGGTGACTTTCCTCACGTCACCCCTTGTGTGTGGAGTCACGCTGTTGGGTGTCTTCTGTGGGACCGCAGTTAGCGCAGTAAGCAACACGTAAGTGCAAACTTTGAAATGACATTAGCATGCATCGGGAATGATAAGATTTCGGAATCTATTGTCACGGCATGATACCGCCCTGGAGATAATGGATAGTTCTGACTTCGTATTGGTGCCGCATAGCTGACCCTCACTCATCCATGTTAATTGTTCTGCTTCGGTGCAGCAAAAACGTTGTGTTTTAAGAGCGATGCTCACTCGTTATTCTGTGTTTTAAGAGCGATACTCACTCGATATCTTAGCGATAGTTTTTCTTTTTTCTTCTCAGTAGGGTCGTGCTATGTGGCATTATCAGTTTCTGGCGATCTCTTTGATGGAAGTGTGATTATATCGCGCATAAAATTCGTGTGGCAGCAAGCTCATCATCACGGACTTTCTAAACACACCCTATATAATTTCCGCTAATGTAGTGGCTAATCTGATTTAGTTTTTTTACGCTTCTGTAATCTGTTTCACACGTCATTTCCAATTACTGCAAGTTTAATACGTCACTAATCAATAGATCAATTTAAATGCTCAATGTTGATGCTCTGTAGCTTTGCTCGAAAACTGTAGAGGAAAACGTTTAGCTTCAGTATTACATACTTCATTACTATTCGGGTGGGACGAGAAAAGTAAATAACTGTGTAATTATATTAATGCATATCAATAATTGGAGGGCTGATTCGATTAGTGCAGTAACGCCTTTGATTACACCTAATGCGTCACTGCACTATATCTGTTAGCCTTCCAACTGTTAATGTATTTTACTCCTTGATAAGTGTAGACAAAGTCACATTGGAATGAAGTAGGTATATACCGTGGCGACAGCAGTTCGTGTTGGAATAAACTGTTTCAGAGGCAAACACTTGTATTCCTTTTGTGAACTTGCAATTGAAGTAAAAATTAATACTTAGCTGCGTTAAAGATGCTGCGAAGGAATGAAGAACACTCAGTCTGAGGTTTTGAATGTGATTATGACATCCGATTTTTTTATTTAATGTAACGGCCAAAGTTCGGAGAGGGCTGAATTCTGAGTCTTGGCTCCTCAACACTTTTTGTGAGTTATTGTGCTAACAAACATAAAATGAAGCACGACAACAAACATACGAACGAACAAACAGATCGTCACAAAAATTTGGTCATTCACTCTTTGTAATATACCTAACAATTCATGTAAATTTTATAAAAATCCGTCCATTACTTTTTTAGTTATGGCATAGAGAAAAATGACGTATACAAGCAAACAGACAAACGGATGCATGGATCTTCACCAAAAGTTAATCATTTGTTTCTTCTAACATACAATACAATCTCTGTAAATTTCGTCAAATCGGTACATAACTTTTGGAGTTATCTAGGTGACAGACAGAAAGACCGACGGACAAATAGATAGACTTACAAACCCGACGAAAACATAACCTCCTTGGCGTAGGTGAAAATTCCAGGTGTGGCTCGAAGCGATGGCCACAGTGTCTAGTCCCCACAGTATTCAAATTGCTGAAAACTGCGAGTAATTTATTCGTTTTTTTTTACTGCAGTCCGCCTCATCAATTTCAAATTCCATGTACAGTGGTACTCCCAAAACGTAGAATGGCGTACTGTTTCAGTTTTTGTAGGCATCAAAGCTGGCTAACCTGGCCAGTCGTGTAGCAAACTTTTCCCACTTCATTCGTAAGACATACGCTTTGGCTAATTCTACTTAATATCGAGAGGTTGTCCCGGTGAATATGCTGTTAAGTTTTACTGCACGTTTTACTGATGATTCAATATAGCGTTGGTCGAAGCTACAATTCATTGATATTGTGACAGTTGTATGCAGTTTCCCCTTCAGGGGTATTCTCTGTTTTGGACGTCTCTGTTTGAGGAGTTCCATTGTTTACTACGCTTAGAGTCCGATATCCTGCACGAAACCAAGCAGTTAAAGGTGTTCGCGGGGCAATGGCCTCAGACAAGATCTTCTGTGGCATAAAAGTGACAATAGTGATAGCAGCCAATGCAATCATTACGAGTGTGAGTATCATTTTACTGAAGATTCTCTTCAGCTTTATATAGCGGCCCGTTCGTTTGGGCGGCGAAATTAAGCTCTCGAATTTTGGCTTGTCCGAAGCGTCAGACGGGCGCCCAGGCTTTGACCCGTTGACTCAAGTTCCAGATGTTGACCCTTAATCGACTACCTGTCAAAATTATTGGGTTAAGTCTAACACCAGCAACACGATTCCAATTAAAGAGAAATCGAAATTTCAGTTTGCATTTCCGGACTAGTCAAGTCACGTGGGCCTGGTTTAGATCGAGTTTCATGACCCAAATGAAGGCATCCTAGCTCTGGTTCCAAAGTACCTGAGTTTCACAAGCTGAAGTTGTGAAAATTTCAAAAAACTGTTTCGACGATGCACTCCAGTCACTTATAGTTTCCATTTTATATTTGCTGGGAGTTTTGTGCCACGATTGAGACTATTTCGTTATCTAAAATTCACCGTTTCTATAGCGCCAGAAAGAATTTTGTTTTTCATGTCAGCATTTCGATCTCAAGATCGAAAATGGAAGGAAAACAGCAGAGACTCCAATCGAGAGCAGTTAATTAATCAAATTTATTTAAAAATTGCCGTTTGCCAATTACAATTTGGTGGTGGGGACAATCATTTCGCAATCAAGCGAATTCTTCCTAAATTACGGTAATTGTGCGGTAGTAATCTTGGAATTTTTACCTTCCATTTTCGATTTCGGGATCGAAAATGTTGATTTGAGCAACAAAAATCTTTTCCGCACTACGGAAACGCTAAATTTTCAACCGCAGAATAAAAAACACTTTAAATTTGACACACTCGTACGTGGTGTATTAGTTTATTGGAATTAGCATGATCTGCTTATATCCGCAGGTTTGACAGAAAAAGTACTAATAATTGCTATTAAGTTTACCCACCCCATCCAGCTACCACATAGCATCTGCACTTGCAGCTTTACCAAAAATCGAACCATATCAAGGACACGTTCGATTGGATGCCAAAACTGAGCCTCTGAGGCTTTACTTGTCCAATACTTCAGAAAACAACTTTGGGTTTGACACTTTGTATATATCGTTTTGTACTGCAAGTGCTATAGAAGCAACGGGATTACGTTGAAAAGGCTGAAAGCTTCGTTTTACTAGCGATATTGAGTTTCTGAAAGTCTCAATTAAGGGTAACCTACAGAGCATGAGGGTCAATACATGAAACTTCATTCAGTGGGTCGAAGCTGCAGCACCCACCTCAAGTTTCGAACAAGTCATGCTCCGAAGGCTTAAGATTGGCGGTTAATCGAACGTGCCCCAATGGTCTTCTATCTTTCCCAGGAATCTATAGAATGGTTTTAAATATTGTAACTTAGTAGTTCTAGTCAACCATTCAGTGGATGTTCTGCCATAATCCTAAGGCTTAAAACTTCATTATTCGTTTGACAAAAGCAAATTACGCAAGCGTTTAACTAAACTTTGGATTCTCGTAGAATACTTTTACTTCACAAATAGAATGAGTAGAGAAAATTATACTCTACAAAACGGATGCATTAATAAGTACTGCCATTAATGAAAGTAATTTAACAAGCATCGCGATTCTTAATGTATATCAACAAAACATCTCACGATTATTGAAATCAAGAGGCTTCTAAATTACACAGGGAAATGAGGCACGATGATGCGATTAGCTAGTTAAAAACTGTGTTCAATTTTATTGCAAAAAAATTGAAAGGCCTGAGCATGAATTCGCAAGCGTCGTCAACTGGCTGACGAGTCAAGTGTATGAAGATGACGAATGTAAATAGAAAACAACGGAGTTGACTTTTTTACTTGTTCCTGCAGTTTGTTGCTGACGAACTCTGAGCAAATCTTGCTGGCCATCCCAGTATTGTTTACAGATACTTCAAAGATATTTTTCTGGCTCACAAAACACAACAGACACGGAATAAACAAATAAAAATGAAGTATTGCAATTTGCAGGGTAAGGGATCATAGAAGAAAACTTACAGAATATTATGCTGCGCTCTTGGGAAACTTCAGGTTATTAATAAAGAATTCGTTGTGCAGGTGAGCGCTGGAATCATTGCAACGCTGGCAACGATCATCTACATCGTCGAAGCGATAAACTGCAGCAGACCTGGACACGGCAGAGACTGCAATGGTGGTAAATTAAGTAGTAGTGGTTGCATTTCACTTGAAAATTTCGCTCCTAAAAATGAAGGTAATATCAACTTGACCACAAACTCCACTGGGAAGCCCACACGCACTGGTTTTGTGCTGTAAATATAATCTAACTGGCCCCAGATGAATGAGTGCGGCTGCAGTCGATAACGGGTCGCCGTGAACTATGGCATCGTCAACGGAAAGTTCGTTATACAACGTCCAGCGCCCCGCCTACATTTCCCATTTCTTGGCAAGGAGAGTGCCCTCACGATAACTGTGCATACCCTGATTTGCTGACTGAGCGCATCAAGCGGCACAAAGCTCGCTGAACTGATGGTAACCCAGCACCATATTGTTTGTTTTCAGTCAAGAGGCAACCTAGTATAAACTTCTGTTGAATTATTAGTTAAACTATAAGCGACTCTATACGTGATCTTTGTTCTAAGGCAAGACTCAGTGTATGGAAGAAATTACCTTTGTAATACTCATCATTACTTAGACCTCACAAAATTTGACTGCGCTCTCAAGAAACACAAGCTAGATATCACCTGTTGACCACGATAATTGAATCATAGGCAACTAAAACGACCTATAATTGGCTAAGATAAATAATTTTGCTATTTACCATTGGTCAGTGCCTTTGCATGCGTACTTCATTCCAATAAACGCATTCCTTGCGTCTCCAAGAAAAGTTAGTTTTGTTTAAGTGGATAAGATTTTATGGAGCCTACATCAANAAACGACCTATAATTGGCTAAAATAAATAATTTTGCTATTTACCATTGGTCAGTGCCTTTGCATGCGTACTTCATTCCAATAAACGCATTCCTTGCGTCTCCAAGAAAAGTTAGTTTTGTTTAAGTGGATAAGATTTTATGGAGACTACATCAATTTGCCGTCCGCCTCACTGGCGAGGAGAGGGCCGTAAAGCTTCATGTGGTTAATGTGAATATAATCATTAAAGCTAAGTTACAGAAAAGCCCAAACAGAGCATTCAACCACCCTATGATGCCCATAGCTTCTAAGATCAGGTTCACACGTTTGTCAATTGAACGATTTTCCGCAGCAGTGAGTGCGGTCGCGTTGCTGGGTCAAATCAGTGGGGAACTCGAGCCCTGAATGATGAGCCAACTCCCCCAATCCCCAATATTGCTACTAACCAACATACATGCATCGCATAGCAACCAATCCCTCCACATTAAGCTTTCGCACTTTTGACTCACTTCAGATGTGCAGAGGTATAGAAAATTTACATCAATGGCACTTGCGAAGCAAACTGACTAGTCTGCTAACATTTTACTACTTTTTTTTTTTGTTTACGACACGGTTGTGTTTACTAGTGATGGGGCGAATGTAATTTTTTGGACATCTACGGATGTGGATCATTTAGTGGACATTACAGTTCTAACATCCGCGGTTGCGGATGTTACTATCTCAACATCCGCGGATGCAAATGCAGATGCGGATGCTCATAAAAGGTGCGGATGTTCGAAAAAGGTACGAATACAGAGGCGGATATTTACCCCATTTCTAGGCTCACCAAAACAGTCGCATGATTAACTGATGAAACACGTTTCTTTGACCATCGTGCGAACCTAGCGTAACAATGTACAAAACACCGTTTTTTGCGGATGGCTGGAATGCTAGCTTAACGGTACAGGTCACGGTCACCGACGACAACCAGATTGTTTGGCTTAAAATAATCAAAAATGAAGAGTCAAGCAGCTCAGCTGCAGTTCGCGTGTTATTCCTAAGGGTTTCAAGTAGGAAAATACGTGGATTGTGTGGGTTATTTGATTTATATTGTAGTGGTTCCTATCTTCCTGCAAGATACAATCAAATGATCTTTGTTCACAGGTTTGTGGCTGTTCTTCCCAATACTGATATGCTCACTGGCAGCTGTAGTTGCTTCAGGCTTCCTAGCGCCTGCTATTTGTAAGGTAATTTTTCTTCCAGCTCAGTCTATTTTTTGTAGTCCGGACTACACTTCTCGACAGTTTATATCGTAGCTTAGCTTACACTTGTCTGTGGAGATTTTCTATCAGTTTGTACAGTTGTAAATCCGTAGAGTTGGCACTTTTATGAACCTAATGAAGAAATGGTTGGCTACAACTTTTTGAAATTCATTCTTAGTGTACTATCGGTACTTAGAAAAAACATTCGCTTAAGAAGCTCATCCCAACATAAAACAAGAATTGCTGTCGGAAAACGTAAGCCTCTGCTATGAAACGCAATTCTAACAGAAAGACAGACTGAAATACTGAGAAAGAGACGGTCAGACAAACTGACTGATTTTTACCAACATTGAATCAAGTGTTGCTGGAGAAATTCTTAAGAGTTCCTGTCAATTTTAAAGAGTAGCAACCATAACTTTTTTTATGCTGCTAATAGGCAGCAGACAGTCAGGCCTTCTAAACGAGAAACGGACGGACAAATCTTCACCAAAATTTGGTCAGCCGTTAACTTTTTTCCTCATATCTAAGAGCTCCCACATATGCATGATGATATGCGTAACTTTTTCAGTTATGAACAGGCACAACATACCACAAGTTTGGAAACTCGTTATCATAACCCTGATTCACAAGGAGGCAAAGAAAAGCTCCAGGTACTATCAACAGTCAGTTTTACCTCAGTCGTCAGCAAAAACATCGAGCGCCTCCTAGCTGTAGAAGCGCATCACTGACCACATGAGGTTACATCTGCTCATTTCCGACGCCCACTACGGCTTCAAAGATAGTACAAGCTGCCTTACTAAGTTACTGAACTTCTTCTCAGAAGCTGTGGAAATCAGAGATGAAGAAAAGGAGTAGGCCGAGTTTACCTAGACTTCCAAAATGCAGTGGAAAGTTCCTAATCAACAGTTAATGAAATAATTGGAAGTCCATAGCATGCAGGGAGACTATTCACGCTGGATTCGAGATGGCTCACTGGTCTGCAGCAGCGAGTGAAGGTGCAGGGAGAAACGAGTGACTGGACGCCGGTCTCATTTGGGGTTCCAGAAGGTAGCGTGCTTGGCTCACTGCTCTTCATGATTTACATCAATGATTTTGATATTAGTATCCGCAGTAAAATCAGTAAATTTGCAGACAACGCTAATGCATGTTATCCTACGAAGGATAGAATCGAGCTCCAACAAAACTTTGACCACCTCTTAAATTCAGAATGGACCTCAATGTGGCAGATGAGCTGCAGTGTCGTAATATCTTTAGTAATGCACGTTGCGTCGGAGCAGGGGAGCGAGAAGGGATTAGCAGCTGTCACTCAATTAAGGGACCTACGAATAACTATCACAAACTACAACACAGTCAGCAAGGTGACACAAGTGCCTAAATGACAAGCACAGTATTAGGATTCACTACCAGGAACTTTGAGTAAAAAGCCAAGGATGTAATCAGTCCTCTGCGCAAAGTGTTGGTTCGCCCGCATTTAGAAGTTGCTGTTCAATTTTGTTCTCCATCAAAGTACAAAGATATCAATAAACTGGAAAGAATGCAACGCAGAGTAACAAAATTCGTAATACGGCTGCAAAACAAGCCGTACAGTACGATTGTCATCTACAGGAAGTAGGACTCAGCTCTCTTGAGCAAAGACGACTCAGGGGCTACTAGTAGAAACATTCAAGTAGTTCAATGACTTCAACGACGTGCCCACAACGGGATTTATTTACAGAGACTGCCAAAGACTCACACGACATATCGAAGAACTACTCTAAGCCAACAGATTTTTCTATACTTTAAAGTGAACATTTAAAATAGACTCCCCTCTGAAGTTACCGGTGCAAATACTATGCATACATTGAAAAGTCGTCTTAACAAACATTGGTAGCAACTTCCTCCTCAACTGTAAGTCAGCAATTTATAGTGTCGCCCCACTTTCGGGAATTTTTCGAAGCCTAACTGCGGAAACTTAAGCGGATAAATCCTCTAATATTGTTTATTTCAGCGGGCAGTTAACTGCTTATACTGGTACGTGGGAGCGGCAGCGGCACCCTTTACTGTACTGTGGCGGCACTGTGCCCCGGGTACGTCCTCTGTGGCATTGGGGTCATCGTGTACGACCCGCACGGTGAGGGAGCGGTCATCCTGTTCGTAGAGGCCGTCTGGCTCTTGGCAAGCGTCGTGATGATCTACAAATGCGCAACCGTTATGGCGAGTGTTACGTTTTTTTAAGTTTTTTTTTAATTGAATTTCAACCGTTATGGCGAGTGTTACGTTTTTTTAAGTTTTTTTTTAATTGAATTTCTTCTCCGAACTGGTGAGCCCTCTGCAGACAGATGCCGCCAAATTAGCGTAATTTGGTCATGTAGATGGTGCACGATTTAGAGGCATACTTTTGATTATCACCAGCTAGCGAAGCGAAAAGTGGTTATACTGCTTTCGTTTAAGGTTGTGTGTTTGTTTGTCTGTCCCCAAATAAGGCAGGGGATGAGCAATCGTCACAATCTTTTTCAGGCAGTCAGATGAGCTGACTGAGATGTGAAAAATGCCAAAATCTAGAGTTAGCTGGCCATCAAAAATGCCGGCGGTAAATGTGTAACTCCTGGCTCAGCACTTTCAATCCCCTCTCCCTTCTTACCGGTTGTGATAGTTTTACGCCCCGAGGCGTTCCAATTCAGCATTTAAATTCATTATCTAGAGCATTTTGTCCAGACACGTACAGAGCATCGTAAGAATCAGTATTTCATAGGCTATCATCATTTTTAATCCATTTCAGGTAACAGGTGAATTTACCAGCAATTGAAGTATCAGTTTCATTCCCTTGTTTCTGGGGGGCAAATAGTGCACTCGAGCACGATTCACTTAAGTATGATCTCAATGATGAGAAAACCTCGCCCTGCGAGAGACTTTACAGATCCTAGGAGCACTTCAGCGTAAGTCTGAGATGCTTTACGTGAGTCACATTCCAAATTCAACGGTAAATTTATCCTATTTCGGCCGAAGCAACGATGTAACAGAAAAAAGTGAAGCCTTAGTTATTAAATAAGAAAAATGAATGCCTTTCCAAATGATATAATATATTAATTAACAAAGTATGTACACAGTATAATAACTTGAACGCTTAGGAAGTCCAATATCATATAAAAGTGAGCAGGAAGCATGGCGTAACCTGGACCCCAGATCATGCTAAAAAACATCGCGTACGTCGCTATGTAGGCAGGGAAGTGAGTAACACGTGACCTTCATCGAAAAATATTACGATTAAGCAAAACAGTGACAGATTCAGGTAAATAATTCTATTGTATCCCAGCAGATGGCGCTGACACGGTCAGAAGGAGCAGCCGTAAGCTTTATTAATAAGCCAAAGGACCCAGAGATCATAGTAGAGCAGAGACGTGAACAACACATTCCTCAGTCCAGTGTTGTCTCTGATCCAGTCTCAGATCCAGCTCATCCGTCTCCCCAGCCAGCGGTAGAGGATCCACCTCCGTCCAGTAGCGACGCCACAGCTTACGCGCCTTCTCCGTCTGAGGCTTCATACACCGATCCCTCAGGGTCCTGCTCCACCCCTAGGGTCTGCTCTCTCCCAGGGTCAGGTCAATCTGAAGCGTAACAGTCAACTTTCCTGCTGTCTTCGTCAAGTCTCGTCCCTTAATCGACAAGCAAAATAGAATTGTTCATTAATTTTTAAACCTTAAAAGAATTAGATAACAATTGCCATTAATGGGGCATGTTCAACTTCCGCTTTGTATGAATTTGTATTCAGAAACAGAGTACTTTAGAGACGTCACCGACGGGCAGACGAAATCAAGGCTCTATAGGCTGGATTTATCTGGAACTTTAAACTGGGTCGTAGGCTTCAACCCGTTGAATCAAGTTTCCAGCGTTGACTATTAATCGAGTTTTTTTTATAGCCCAAAAATTTAATCTTGCTCCATAAAATGGAGTTTTCAGCTGCCTCAACTACAACTGAAATAGTGAATATGATTCAGAGTAACGATGTCCACGCTCCCGCCCGATCGAAGTGTCGAACTAGGCCAGCTCTGTGGAAGTTGTTCAACTCAAGTTTCTCGAGTCAATCGATAACACTGAAGAACTGCCCCTTGAAGGGAGGTTGAGAAGTTGGAGAGCAGACCTCACTGAAGAAACTGTTTTTATTTGCGTCATATGTGCTCCTATTTACCGTTGTAAACCCAAATATCAGGCTGGATTACAATTAAACAACCTCGTAGGCAAATAGGTAAAAGGTAAATCAAACGAATGCACTTATTGTGTGATCCAGGAAAAAGATTAGGAATGATAACCAGAAGTAAGGCTGAGTGCGTCACCAGCTGAAGCTTGGCGTGGCATCTACCTCTGAGCATCGATCTTTCATCGTCACTCGTCACCTTGATGTTAAGGCGTTATCGATTGACTGGTGAAATCGAGTTGAGCCAGGTCCTCACGGCTTGACGTGACTGGAACTGCAGAAAGGAACGTTGGCTTCGCCAAATAAAACGTGCCAGGAGTCACCCAATTACGTTAAAAAGGCTAAAGATTCCCTACTACGATGCAGGGTTGAGTTATCAAAAGTCTCAAGGGTGGTCGCTTGAGGATGAATCCCTGGAATTTGATTCAACGGGTGCAAGACAGAGCGCCTGTCTGAAGTTCCGGATAAGTCAAGCCTCAAAGGTAAATCGATGGCACCTTCAGTATTGGTCCGAATAAGTCTATTATTACCATTAAGAAACACTTGCAAATTTTATGGTCAATAGTGATGTTTCTACAGAAAATAAAGAGGTACTTTGGCTTTTAATCTTTTAATTGGCGTTTCATTTTCCCGCAATCAAATTTTCTTAGTGAAATTTAAAGCTTCTTACAACAAATCAATGGCATCGTCTACATCCTTCGCCGTTGGCGTGTATTGATTCACCTTCATCCTAATGGTATCATTAGTGAGAGTAGCCGAATAAACAGCATTTTTTCGCGTTTAAATTTGATACGCTAACTTTAGGTAATTTGATGGGTGAATGCCAGTGTAGTTTTGAGTCAATTGCATGGAAATTTTGTAAGGCCGTTATCGTAATCAATCGTAGGATTCAGAAGTTTAATTCCAGTGATTTCCGTGTTTTCGTCTTTGAATTAATCTCAGTACACGTAGAATCTTTCAAGGTTACTTGAGTTTCAAGTATTTCCGCTAAGGATCACATCTCGTACTAGCTTATCGAAGGCACAATAGGAAATCATACGATTCAATCACTCCATTGTGATCGAATGAAAGCATGATAAGATACAGTTCTCATGGCTGTGGGCAGGTTCAGGAACAGATTGTAATTGCGTGATAAAGTCGCGTCTGTCAAATACACCGCAAGCACGTCAATCGTTCTGCTTCTGTGGTACAGAAACGTGCGCTTGAATAACTACTCTGCTCGGACTTGGTATAAAACATCGATTTTTTAATGTATTTTTTGCCACAATGTTAATATGATACGTATATATAGATAAAAAGTACTGTTAAAACTAGTGCACTAACGATGTGTTAATAAAACGTCTGTTGATAGCAGCTGTTGACAAGTTTTGCATTCTATTGATGACAAAATGTTATAGAACTTCTCGAATTAAGACTCCCAAAGCAGAGAAAGCTCCTGAAAAAGTGACCTGCACAATCTAGAGATACACCACACATTGGCATTTGTCGTAAATTTTACAATGACCGACTCCATAATATTAGGGACTACCAGAGCAGTGTACTAAAACTTAATTGGTAGGACAATGAATTGTAAAACTTCACAATATTCTATAGTGTTAGCAAAAAAAAATATGTTTTTCAGTTGTAGTGGAAACAAGCTTGCTGCTGCAAAACTAACAGACCAACAACCAAGAAAACAACACAAGCAACCAACTTATACCGTATTATTTATTACATAGTGGGATTGTGGATAAAAACCAATATATAGGTATGAAATCCGACTCCAAGTAGCTACCAATTCTAGCAATCAAATAAACTTAATTTATTGATTTGCTAAGCCGTGTACACTTCATAGTCCTTTGGTCCCTGTAAGGAGTACAAAATGCTTGAACGCTCCGTCGTACCGTTGCAACCATACCAGCCTATTTACCAAAAATAACGACCTGTAAAAATGTTAGTCTTCATAAAACTGACTTGTGTATGTGGGGTATGATAGCATTTATTGTTTGTATTTGAATGGCAATAGCTACTATGCAACGTTTTTTCATTTCTAAGTCAAAAATGCTATCATAGCTCTCGGAATTTTTTGCTCTATTCACCGGCCTCGCATGTAATTGTAACGCTTGCGTTTCGTCCTTCATTCGTGATAAGAAAGACGCGCCGTAGTAGCCACAGCAGATGCATTACGGCTCCAATAACGCAATTACAACGATACAACAGTCACACTATATTGCTATTTTATACCATTTCAAAATTGCTCTCGATTCACATTCAAGTACCTTTTTCAATGTATATCAATTTTCCTTTAAATTTAATAAATGATAAATAACAGCTGCACACAAACGAAGCATTTTCCAAACGATCTATCTCTGAAATGGACTCTTTTCGGTGAATATTTTCAAAAATATTGCTGCAAGAGTTTAAATTGAGTGTAAATAGATTTATATTTTATATATTGGTATCTGCAGTGATATCCATTGATAATTCAATAGCGAAAGTAGATAGAATCAATCTAAACATACAATTTGTTTCCGTCAAAATTTGGTAAAGGTATTAATATAGGTGAAAGGTAGCACGCACATATGGGTTAACAATTTACTTCCAAAACTTAAATACTGCAACTGCTGAAGCGGACCACAGCTAAATATCCTCATTTAACATTGTACAAGCGTAGTATTCAGCAAATGGGATGTGCAACACTAAGTCGGCTACATATATATATCTAAAGCTATATTTTCAATGCAAGCTGGATGATACTATTAACAAAGAAGTACTCGAACTTCTATTTGGCTCATGAATTTAAAATCTCAGGTATACTATATTGCTTGAAAGTGACTTGCTGCGCAACACCAAAGACTGCCGAGCGCCATGGCTTCGGATGAAGTTTTCTGTGGCATACAATTGTCAAAAGTGGTAACGGTCAACGCAGTCACCACATCTGTGAGTATCATAGAGTAAATTTTTACCGAAACCTTTATGAGATATAAATTTTTGTATTTGAGAATAATGCAGAGTGCATATATCTTCTTTGGCAATGTGCAATATAGCATATTATGGCTAGTGAAGATGGCATGTTAATAAGTCAGCTACAATAACGGCAGAAGTTATCATGACTGATTAAATATCTGCTGGTTTCTGCAGTGCATCCTTAATGGCTCAAATGCTCAACTGGAAAAGTTGAAAACGCAAGATTAAATTTACTTCCGGATTACTTATTCAGCTCCCGGACTAGAAGTTAGTCACCTGTTACTAATAAGGTATAGGACCTCCTCAAGCAAGTATAAAGCAGCAATTCTGGAAGGCATTTAGTCTGTAAGATTTCTAGCGTACACTTGATTCATTTTGAGCCACTCTTGCAACAATCCATTCCTTAAATAATTGTCACCTAAATTATGGATAAAATGAGTTATGACAATGTAAGTGTTGACAGCAAATGCTCTTTTCTAATCAAAATAGAACTTCTGACCTCCAGCCCCGGCTACTTGATTTTTGGTCACCCTGGCCTCGGTTATTTGGTTTTGGTTGCCTCGGCCCCGGCTACTTTAATTTTGCTTGCCCCGGCCCGGCTTCGGTCTTTCCAAAATCTCCGACCTGGTCGGTCTATGGAATTCACACGTACTGGTTGGTGCTGCAGATGGAGCAAACAGGCCCAAAGCCCAAAGGATTCTATGGCTATAGTCAATCATCGACCAACAAGAACGATGACACTAGCGAGGGAAGGCTCCACGCGACAGATCTGCTCCCCAAACCCCCTCTATTTCTGGTAAATGCCAGTGCTCCACAGCGAGGGAGCCTTGCCCGCTTGGCCTTAAGGCACCAGCATCAGAGCCCTTAGGCTGCTGCTACAGCCTTTAAATTTCTGAATGGGTTAAATGTTCGGTACTTACCAGGAAAAATTCTTCTTCAGGTCACGGGAGTGATCGTCGGAGCTGCTTCAGTGGTCGCCTACATCACCTCAGCAGTCTGTAACTGTGAAAACACCAATTCCTGTTATTGTGTTACCGGTAAGTGGAGACTCAATTACATTTTCCCTCAATCAGTCTACTCTAAATCATCTCATCTCTAATGAAGGCAAGGTCTGTAAAATTATTATTGAAATAGTTCCTGATATATACTGCGTAATTAATATGCATAACATGGCGTTACTTTCACGAGCGCTGCCATACAGTAATTTGCACGAACATATATGCTGGAGAGCATAGAATAAAGATGAATTATTTAAAATGTTACTTCATATAGATATGAAGAATCTATAGATTTTTTTATAGTTCGAAGAATTAACTGATGGCTCGTTGTGTTTGATTCAAAATGCCATCTAGTGGCACAATGAAAGCGTATCAAGATAAGCTATTGAGCTTGAAGTTATTCGAAAATTCTCTCAAAAGTGTACGGTTCCCCACTTCTGATCGCGTATATTAAGCGTCAAACTTGGACAAACAGAACTTTAGGTCCCTCAAATATTATGTGTTTTTAGCTTCAACTTAACATTGACACGCCGAAAGCTCAATTCTGCTCTAGAAAATGTTGGAGTTTCGATCAGTCACAAATAAAACTGGGTTGCGATGAGCTATCGCAACATGGCTGCCATTAGCGAAATCAGCGCACCTGTCTAAAGTTCCGGATAAGTAAACACTCATGAGCTTAACTTTACCAGAGTAGTACCTAGCTGCGCTAGAATTAGCGCGCTCTATAATAGTAGCGCCGCTTGTTTTTTAGTAGCGCAAGCACCAGCTAGGTTTGAGAATCACTAGCGGCGCTAAGTTACTAGCCAATGTCAAGCGCTAGTCGCTAGTTTTTCATTATACAGGCTGTTGCAAAATTCTTGGTGCAAACGTCGGTTCTAGTAGAAAATATCAATATAAACAATTAAAAAAGTCACAAAACGCTTATTTTTTTGAGATATTGGGCTTAGAAAATTATGGAAATTTAGGATCATATTGCAGTGTGGCGTGTTTGAATCGAAATAATTAAAATCCTTATCACCTCCAAAGAGTCCATGGTCTACTTCCCACAGATTATACTCCTCGTGAGCGATTCGCGCAGTGGTTTTTGAATCAGGAGTTAGATGATCCCCATTTTGCTGAACATGTGTTATTCACGGATGAAGCTATCTTCACCCGTGATGGACCTTTAAATGTTCAAAATTATCACGTATGGCAGCAAAGCAACCCTCATGTCATCCATCAACATCGCCACCAGCATCGCTACACTGTCAATGTTTGGGCAGGTATCGTTCACAATCAAATCAGTGGCCCATACATTTTGCCAGAGCGTCTCACTGGGAATGTTTACAGTCTTTCTTGAAGCAGTCATTCCGGATTTATTGGGCGATGGGCCATTGAGTATTCGTAGAAGACTTTGATTTCAAAACGATGGAGCTTTGGCTCATTATGCTCTGAATGTGAGACGTTTTCTCGACCTTCAATTTAAAAATCGATAAATTCTTCATAATGGTGCTGTGTCCTGGCCACCAAGATCACCTGATCTGTCTCCGTTAGATTTTTCTTGTGGGAGCACAGGAAATGTTTTATTTATAACGCACTTGTCGAGTAGGAAGAAGACTCTGTCGCCTGAATTGCAGTTGCTGCTGGAGATATCGCTGAGATCCATGGAATCTTTGACGAACGTGTCGTGCTTGTATCAATGTTCATTGTAAGCATTTTGAATAATTACTGTCATGAGATCCTTGCTAATAAAAAAATCTCTTGTCACTGAGTACTACTAGATTAGATTAGATAGGCGGCAGTAGACGAACCAAGAGGCCCATTCCCAAAGAGACACCGGGACGCGAATTTTTTTTCCCGAACCCCTCAGCAAGCACAGTCCCACGGCAGCCAATAGCGTGGCAGGCCACCGGCCACAGTGGGAGGGGCGAAAAGCGATGGTCTGTGATGGTGTTGCACTCTATGTAGTCACAATTTACGAAACGTGAAGTCTATTCTAATAATTATTAGGCCTAGCCGTACCTAATCTAACCTAGGCTCTCGCCATCCTTGCTCAATCCCAATCACCATGGCATAACCTACCCATCCAAGCCAAACACATCTGACTTAAATTAACCCTTTTCTGAAACTGCTGATTCATCTCACCTATTGCCAAAGCAGCACGCTCGTGTGTAATAATGAGCAGAGTGCATGTAGCCTGTGTAGGTAACTAATAAGTAATATAATCAGTGTTCATTATTTACATGACTATCTTTCAATCTAAGTGTTTTTCAAACTTTTTATGAAAAGGTGTTAATAATGATATTTTCTACTAGTAGCCAACGTTTCTACCAAGAATTTCCAACACCCTGTATTCTATAGTATATAGCACATTTCTTACTTCCATGTATCTTCTCTTTATATGGAAAATCAGAAAGACCCTTCATTGATTTCTTCCATTTATAATGCAATTGAAATTACATTTTATTTCTATCTTGCTCTTCATGTTTTTATTAGCACTAAAACAAATGTTTCCAGATTTTCGATTATAGTAGTAGACATATATACCGAAAGGTAGCGCCAAAACTAGCGCTAGCTCCGCTCCCCTAGGTTTTGAAATGTGTAGCGCTAGCGCCGCTAGTATTTTTCACTAGCGCTCACAACTCTGCACTTTCCTCGCCACAAAAGCCCAACTCAAGGGCGCCTTTACACGGCTCATGATGAAGTAGGTACCCGAAAGTACGATGTAGATTTTAACTCTTGTCTCTTGGGATAAATTTTTAATTAACTTATTATTTGCTGCGATAGTTGTAAGAAATTCCTGGTTAAAATCAAACATTCTTGCCAACCCATTAACGCATAAAGTAGTATGCATGCACAACACCTATAAGCCATCGAGAAAAATTGACCCTCCGCGTTGATATGGTTAATAACTGTAATAATTTGCTCCAACACAATTTTGAGCAAAACCGGGGGTGAATTGAACGCAGCAATGCCAAATCTAATCTATTACCTAATGCATTTTGAGTTGGCGAATATAATTTTGAAGAAGAAATATTTTTCAACTGACAATTTTTCGATATGGTAACCACCTGAAATCTCTTCTGTTACTTAAAGTAAGATTATTACTTTCAAATTAAAAAGAAATTTATTTTACATTTCGATAACTAGAGCACTCTGGGAGAGCACACCCCAGCCAAGCAAGGCAACGATAATAATAAATTCAAATCCGTTATGAAAAGATAATTTCATCGTGTCAGCACTATCATTTAATCATTTGTACTTTGTGACAGAAATAACAGCTTCTGAAAGTTTTTTGAAAACCCATTCATAACTTTTTGAGTTATGTTGTTAACAAACCGTCGGACAAACATTAGTCAAAGAGACCAACCGATAATGAACAACATTTGGTAACTTATGTCTTTCAATATTTTTAACAATTCCTGTAAATTTAATAAAAATTTGTTCATAACTTGTCGAATTATTTTGCCAACGCAAATGAAGTCATACACGGAGACAAACAAACGAACAAGCGGATCATTAAAAAAAAGTTGGTCATTTACTTTTCGTGATATACCTAACAACTTTCGTACACTTAAAAAAACCGTATATAACTTTTTGAGTTATGGTTCTTGGAAAAAAGGCTAATGAGCTTGCAGCATTGCAGAGATGTCACCACGGTCCGAGGAACCACTGGGGAGACAATCCTGACACTCCAACAAAATCAGGAGCATTAGTCAATAGGAGGTCAAGAACACCACCCATTAATTGTGTGGGACTCTCAACAAACTGCTCGAAACCAGAGGTAGTCACAAAATGGAAGAATGCATGGCCATGGCAATCGGTCCTTCCAGAGCCCATTCATTCCACATTGTTACAATGAAAATCGCTCATAAAAACAGAAGTAGAACGTCTATTCGCTGACTGAATCCTAGCCAATGCATCTAAAATACAATCAAAAACCGTACCATGAGCAGACGGACTACGATGCACTGAAAACATACAAGTTCCTAAGAAAACCCAAGACTCGCAGCACCATCTGCTCACAACATGGACACTCATATTCTTTGAATTGGCAAGATAAACTCTGCTCAATGCAGTTCCTGACAAAACAAGTCCAATGCGTTTAGCTTCACAGCCGCCTATTCTGCTTTAACTCTGTGTAGCCTACGTTTCTCTTATCATCTCATTCACAATGTGTAGGCATTGTGCCAGTGATTCTCAGCAGACCATAATTATGTATAACTCTCTGATGCTAGTGTTTAGTATTGTTCTTAAGTTAGTTTTAATCATGAAAACCTCAGGCGCTGTGTCCTAATCTTGATGGCCACAATACCTTATGAGAACAATAAATGATTTTTTTTCTAGTCATGTAAATCGAGGCACACCTCTAGTGATACAATGAAAATGAATGTACATAGTTTGCGTCTGCACTGGATGTACTAAATCGCCCTCGTGAAACCTTTCAAGCGTCTATATACTGCAAAGGAGTCTTCATTTGCACGCACACTGTCATTATTTAGTTTTAACTGGCGCGGCATTTCTATAGTTGACTCCCGAATTGAACACTTAATTTTGTTCAACTGATTACGTTTTCACTGATTAATTAAAAATTTACGGCTCGTCATAGTCGTTATAAGCCGAGCCGACGGGTCTGAAACCTCAGGCAGGTAACTTGGCCCCGTTAATTTGAATTTTAGGGGTAAACCTTGAATTAATTTGGCCTACCAACAAAAGGGCAGATCTCAATCATAATTCATTCAATGGAGTTTCCAGCAGTAAGGCGTACTTTGGGTATGTTGCAACAAGATTCAAAGTAGTGAACCCAATTCTTTCGGATGAGGCTTGGATCAGGTTTATTCGGTTTGGATCGATTTGGGGAGTCAGTCGAACGTTAGAGCCCTTTATTTAATTCATGGAGAAGCGTATCGAACCCCTACGACTGTACGATTGAAGTTCCAGACAAGCAAAAGTTAAGCCGCTTATATTCTCTTATTTTCAGTGTAGTATCGATGAAAGAGTAAACTTTTTGGTAACCAAAATGACATTGAAGCAATCATTATACTCATCAAGAATCCTATATTGACAGGATTGTGGATCTTCTTGGCATTGATATTATTTTTCGTCTTTATGGCTGAGGTTGCATCGGGTATCCTAGCAGCTAGCATTCCTAAGGTAAGATTTCTCTAAAGTTTGTACCCTATTTGTTTTTATTTTCTTAGCCCTTACCGCTGCTGCATGACCTGATTCGCACAGTTGTTATTTTCAGGGGAAAATTTTTCATTACAACTGCTATAAGACCCTTCCATAACGTTGAAGAATTTTGAGACTATAACTGTCATTATATACTGTACACACTCCGAAGTATTCTTCAGAGAGCTTGTAATAACAACATGATTAACTTTAGGTAAAAATGAAGCTCGCTGAATACGACCTCTGAAAATGTCGTTGACTATAGGTTGTTCACTCTATATTATTGGTGACTGACGCTGTGCATAGGTTATTTGTGATGCAATGCTGTGACGTTAATCAAAATTTAGAACGAAATTTGAGTCCAATGCATGCACCAAAACAACGCAGTGTCTGACATATAGGTTCGACTACATCACAACTGAATTCATGATTCCATTGTACTGTTGATCCAAGAGGTATATACGAGTATGCTAAGAAATGAGTGTGGACGTCAGATGCTTGAATTTTGCTGAGGCATTTGTTAGTACAGCACACGGACTCCTGATGCTAAATCTTACCCGAATGGGTATCGGTGGAAAATGTCTTCAGTGGCATGAAGCAATTCTATAAAACGGTACCCAAAATGTGAACATCGACATCAAAGTATCCAGTACTGAATAGAGTACTACACGGTGTCGTGCTGGGGCTTAGTTATACTCATTCTCATCATGATCAGTGGTATGAGGCCTAGGCAACCATACAGTTCCTTTGCAATTTACTTAACAGGTACAATTACTATAGTCAAACCAGTGTACGCAGTCCTTTAGGGGCGGGGTGAATTGAACGCAGCAATGCCAAATGTAATCTATAAACTAATGCATTTTGAGTTTTCGAATATAATTTTATCAATTGAGACAAGTGAGAGTTGGAA
Source organism: Parhyale hawaiensis (assembly GCA_001587735.2). Lineage (NCBI taxonomy): Eukaryota > Metazoa > Arthropoda > Malacostraca > Amphipoda > Hyalidae > Parhyale > Parhyale hawaiensis. Next base: position 8,284,606 of record LQNS02278082.1, on the reverse strand, counting down.
AAGTTGCTTTGCGTTCTTAGCTACGCACATCGGATTCCTTACACTGGTTTGACTATAGCTGCTGTACGTACTAATAATAGAAAACCAAGGATGATGATACCTACTTACTTGGTTAGCGCACGCAGAGGGCCCAAGCTGCAGTGCACTCTGGGCAATGAGCTTGTGACGTCACAAGATGCTAGTACGTTAATAAGTAGCTATTATACATGGTTTCTTCATCATTCCATTCCAAGGTTTCGTACTATGTATATTGCTTCACAAAACTACGCATCAAAGCATCTACGAACTTTTTTTTTTTTCTTTCCGAAGGATACAACTTAGCAAGAGCGTTGGCTTAAAAGGCGTGTAAAAGAGCAAATGAATTTAACTCGGCAAATGCCCGTAAGCACTTTTAGAGCAAAATTTATCGTCTTCAAAATGCAATAAATCAAGTGAGTTTTATCGAGAGTAATATGGCATACTAAAGATGGATTTATATAAGTGAATACCGAAATGTATTCGATTTACATTCGTCTTCTACCAATGATTTGTTATCCTCTATAACTTCAAACCGCTGCAACAAACATTGGCTCAGATGCGAGCGATTGAACGCCGAGATAGGAAAAACATAATATGACAAAAGAAACAATTTACTTTCCTTCCGGCGAAGTAATATTAAAGCAAAAGTCTATATATAATGCGCAGAAGTCATACAATTGCTAGGTAAAATTAGAAAAAAAACATCAGCTGCTATACGCTGCGCGCGTTACAGCAGTATAATAGTAGGGTCGCGTCCGGCTCGCGTTAACTAACTTGCAAAGGAATTACCTAACCGTATTCCATATACCGAAACTGTCTCACGGAATGATCTTGTTGAAACTGGTGAATGTTAAATCCATAATTTCTCCAATGATACTGTAGATTTTACGATTAGGAGAGGAGGATATGCTAACGATGCGTACGCGACGGCACAGCTTAGGGCAACATTTTACCGACACTCTCCGATCGGGTGCGTGCCTGTTACGGAAATAAATAACCTAAATAATAAAACATTTTTATCATTCAGAGAGCTAAAAAAACAGCTCGTAGATGCTTTGATACACATTTTTGTGCAACTATAAAGATCGTAGGACATGTAGGACACTCTGGAGGCCCAAATGAAATGATGGACAAACAATGCAAAATAGCTACTGATAAACGGACAAGGATTTTATGACCTCACAAGCCCATTTCCCATGATACACTACAGCTTGGCTCCGCCCAGTGGGTTAACCTGTTAGTTTCTAATCCTTGACTCTGCCCAACTATAGATCTAGCAAGTTTATCTTCCAAAGGTCGATAATAATACAATGACGTTTAATGACAAAGAGATAGTCGAGCTGCTTCAATATGGAAAGCTCTCAACACTCAGTGAGTCTACAATATATAAAACAAATGATTCATATATATGACATGAAAAGAAAAACAGTATGAGGAAATTAACTGCATAAAATGCAAGAGGATACTACATTTAAAGACGGTGCAAGTGTACTTTGAGAGAAATTTGCCCGGCTTACCTCTGATTATTATTATTAACCAATCGTGGTATTGGCCTGCAGTCTCTGACCTGTTATATCTTTCTTTCTGTCTTTTCCTGAGGTAACTTCTTTTAGCCTTTAAATCAACATGACTAGTTAGCTGATTCGCAATAGGCTATCTGTGAGCCTATTTTTATCGTAGAGCTTTGCACAGACTATAGGTTGTGTAATATGATAGCGTTATAAATTTGCAACTTGATATGTAAAGCTCATTGTTATCATGTCACTACCTATTAATCTACTTTACTTAACTAGTATTGTAAGCGTATTAGTGTATGAATACCTTCATACGAATAGAAATATATGTTTACTGTTTATTTGACACACATGACACTACAGGTGTAAATTCACTCCTTGGCTCTTCTTTTTTCCAGCGGTCTGCTTCCTACATACTCTGCTACCTGGCTACGGCTGTGGTAGTCAACACTGGTTTCTCCTGCAGTGCTATTTTGGCCCTTGAGTGGTGTCCTTGGATATTCATCCCATGTGCTGTCGAGGTTATTTGGCTCTGGATCAGCTTGGCAATGACCTACCAATGCGAAAGAGTTATGGTAAATAAATTATCTTGTCGTTTGTCCTATACAGCATTTCCAAACTTTGTCCTATACAGCATTCCCAAACTTTGTCCTATACAGCATTCCCAAACTTTGTCCTATACAGCATTTCCAAACTTTGTCCTATACAGCATTTCCAAACTTTGTCCTATACAGCATTCCCAAACTTTGTCCTATACAACATTTCCAAACTTTGTCCTATACAGCATTTCCAAACTTTGTCCTATACAGCATTCCCAAACTTTGTCCTATACAGCATTCCCAAACTTTGTCCTATACAGCATTCCCAAACTTTGTCCTATACAGCATTTCCAAACTTTCTTGGGTTGGAACAGTTTTCGTTTCAGGTGGGTCACTAGCTTCCCTTTCCTCTTCACACATACCTCGCTAATACAACCTTTTGTACGTACTATTATTAATTAATCTAGGGCGCCATAAACAGAGAAGATCTAATTGATAAACGGCATTTCGATTACTTACCTATCATCAGGCTAACTTAGCAACTTGTTTGTGTATCTGTAACTGGAGAGAGCTTTGAGAGAAAAATGTGAATTTATGCATACAGAAATAAATTAGAGTGCTCTACTCTTAGAGCGCATACCTCCCCCTAGCAAGGCAAAGGTAATGAAAAAGTTAAATTGTATTTGGAACTATGGTTTCTTTTGTATTAGCAGCAAAATCTAATCATTTGTGTCTTTTGGCAGTAATAATAGCTTTTGTAATTTTCTTGAAGATCCATTCATAAATTTTTAGGTTATGTGGCTAACAAACATTAGTCAAACACACAAACAGACATACCGATCATCACCAAAATTTGATCATTTATGTCTTTTAACATTTTGAGATCCGTTCATAACTTTTTGAGTTATTTTGCGCACAAGATTCAAATCAAATACAGAGACAAACAAGCCAGGAAGTAAAGAATGCAACGAGAGGACTCAATAGGACTTAAATAAAACTTACCCGTGACCGCACGTAGCAAATTTACATCACATCGACGAGTCGAAGTATTTGAGTTTGGGACCTCAGGCCTTCGTAGGTTGCTTTCTTAAACATATCACCGTATTTCTTCATTTATTTCATTCAAATCTCCCGCTCATGACTGGCCAGCTACTAGAGCTGCAAAATGTCGTAAAATGTTGTCGCCAAGTACAGAAAGTTCGAGCAATAGGCTAACTGTTACTGTGGTTTTCTCGCGTACAGAACTGGCTCTAATGGGTCTTATATTTGTTGGTAAGGAATAAATATGTTCTGTGAAGAGCACTGTGAACTGAATATGAAGTGTCAATAAGGCTTCAATCAAGAAACAGAATCAAATCAGGTCGCCAAAAAGGAACAAATTCGGCGCTAGTGCTGTGAAAGTTTCCACCAGCATGCACTGCAATTTTTGTATAGATAATTGCTAAATAAGCGTATATTATCTCAATTTATTCATACGCTAGAGATGAATTTCGCAATTTAAGACGATTTCTTTTTGGGTCGAATTAGTTAAAATACTCCTAGGCTGCTCAGCCATAGATTCGTCGATGATGACGTCACTTTTTTATGCTAATTTCTCGTGAGTCTTCCCGTTACGCTCTTCGCTTCCAGAACAAGCAAACGAATAGACAGATCATCACGAATATTTGTTCATATATCTTTGTAATATACAAACCCAGCAACTCATGCAAATTTCATAAAAATCTGTCCATTAAGAAAAGTGAGGCAGACAAACCAACAAATGGATGAACGGATAAACCCAGCAATCCCTGTAAATTTTGCTAAGATCAGTCCATAACTTATTGAGTTATCTTGGTGATAGGAAGACAAACAAATAAACTCAACGAAAACCTAACCTCATCGGCGGAGGTTATGATAAATTCTAGTTAACATTGCTAGAGGGAAAAATTATGCATGTCATTAAGAGATTACTGTTTATAATGCTAGGCAAGACTTACATTAACTGCAGCACGATAGTGATCCCAGCTGTTGAAAATAATAAATACCAAAGAATTTACATCAGTACTAATTTTAAAACTTAGCGTTGTGGCCAGCATTCAATTATAATCGCAACGAACCTAGCAGAAACTGGGCATTGGAACCACAGTTCATTTAAACTACAGATAGTTAAGTCAGCCCTAAGGGAACACCCTTTCCCTCAATCTAGAAAATCAGCGACCCGCCGTGACACCACCTCAGCCAATCAGCGACCGCCGTGACTGGCGTCAATTTCAGCCAATGGGTGAATGCCACGTCACTCTGCTGGTGCAAACAAATGAGGCGGCGAGCGGCAGCTCCAACTGCACTATACCAGAAAGGCTTTCCCGTCAATTGCTTATAATTTATTACTTCATATTGGAACTACCAATACTGGCCATATACTTCATTACATAAGTAAAGGAAAATAATAGACCATCGATATGATGTAGCCTATTGTATTGCATCTTCATTTTCAGTGTCATAAAAAGAACTGAGAAAATCATCAGATGTTTGCCTTGATGAAGCGAATGTTTTGTGCGGAATAGAATGATTCGCATGGGTTCAAAAAGACAAAATTAGACGATTCTCGTTCACCAAGAAAACTTTGCATTTCAACAAGTTATAAAGTAGAATGTTATGCACTCATGGAAAGTACAATAAACTGCAACTGATCAATTTTACCAACGCTTATGTAATAAACAATCGCGACACACACTTGACCTCTCACACACACAACGCAATATTGGAAACTACCAACGATGCCTCTGTCTTGGCGACGTTGGCGTTACCCAGGATGCCCTAAAGAGGTTGTAAGGAGTGACGCTATTGGCTGATACATTTTTGTGACGTAACCACTGTGACGTCACTTTGCTGCAACTGCAGGTGCTGCCACTCAACTGCTTGACACAACTATGTGAGTGGAACTCTGAGCACCGTATCGGAGAAACCACCGTATCTTAGGCGTAGGTAGCCAAGACATGCGTTAGGTATATTATGTGAGTCAAACCCCAGCCCTACAGAAAGCTTTTCAGCTTGGCAATTTCGACTAGATGAGTCCATCACTTAAAAGAATTCAAAGGAAATTTAACTTTAGCGAATGAATTTTACATTTTTTTAAGGAAGGACTTGAAATGTGTAAATACATTATAATTAATCTTTTTTTTCTGTTATTTACTACTGAAGTGTTTGGTTGCGCCTCCTCCCCTCTCCCGACCACCGCTTCTTCTCCCTTGTTTCTCTCAGTACCTTTGTCAAATAAATCCAGGATCACGTATGTTTAATATTTAGTCCTCATAGCTCTTCAACAAAAGAAAGTTTTAGCTTTTGTTACTGTGACAGTGTAACAAACTCATCACAGGAGCAAACGCAGCACGAAATAAAAGAACCTAAGCATCTGATCCAAGATTTCAGGGAGTGTTAAGCGTCCACTGCTCAAACTACTGCTCTAATGTCAAACAACATATTGAAATTATAACTAAGTAAGTTGATTATAACAACTTTGTCCCATGCCCCGTTGCCATCCCTCTGGCTGTATTTGTGGAGCAAGCAATTTGTTACTGAAATTTTTTCAACTGTGCTTTCATCAGTATCACTTTGAGATTCCAAATCCGTTGAGATTTTTGTTTCTCAAGTCCCATTTTCAGGTCATCACGTCCTGTTTCTTGTACTTCATTAGTGCTATTCCTACAGAACGCCAACTGGAAAAATTTTCAGACGTATCATATAATGCCATTCTTACGGGAATGTTAAATACCAATACTAAAAAAAAAAAAACTCACAATAGGCATAGCGAATTCCAATTGCATATTTAAACTAGAAAATCACTCTCGAAGCGCATACTTCAGCAAGCAAGGAATTCTGAACGAATAACCCAAATACGGTACGTCCTGAAACCAATATTCACCAGCAAAATATGGATACCTGTCTCTTGAATATTAAAGACAGCTTCTGTAATTCAATTGAAGATCTGTCGGTAACTTTTTGAGTTATATCTCAACGAACATTAGACAAACATCAATCAAATACACAAATAGACGAACTGATCATCACCAAAATTTGGTAATTTATGCCTATTAACATTGCTAACAATACCTGTAAATCTCATAAAGATCCATCTATACCTTCTTGGATTATGTTGTTGATAAAAATAGAATCAAACAAACAAAGAAACGGACCAACACATCGAATCAAAATATTGTCATTTGCTCTTCATAAGAATAATAACAGTTCATGCCAATTTCAGAAAAATCCGTCCATAGCCTAGCATACCTAACATTCCCTGTAAATTTCTTAAACATCCGCCCATAAGTTTTTGAGTTATGTTATCGACAGACAAGACGCATACAGACAAAAAAAAAAAAAAACTAAACAAAAACTTAACCTCCGTGGCAGAGGTAATCGGGATCCAATAGTGACTTAGGAGCAGTTCTTACATTTGTGTCAAGTTGGCAGCAGGCAAAAATAAATTTGTTACTATGCGTATGATTGATATGCTATAGATGAGCGCTATGGGCTGTGCGACGTGATTCTGTCGCATCTGAGGGCATATTGAAAACTTTAGTATATATCTTTTCTGTATTAAAATATATACTGTAACTTAGCTGCATGTCAGATTTATGATAACAAACTCAGAGGCGCCATTCAGTATATTGAATGGTTCCGAAGCATCTCATCTAACTAACGACGTCATTCTTCCTTCGGAATGATTCCAACTGTGGTGAGTGTTACCTCCGTGTATGCAAAACAAAAAATTTCTCGTTGTCAGCTATATTCTTTACTCATCTTACTTTTAAGACAGGAAGCAATTGTTTATGAGGCATATTTTGGAAACAAAAGAATTCAGAAAACTCACCGTAATTTTTCAAATTTAATATTTGCATTCAGACTCTTCATCTCGTCCTGTGATGACTAAGAAGTGAGGAAGGAGTGAGGCGCTTCTACTAGAAAGAATTGTTTTCTTCCGATATCTTTAAATTCGCAAGTTAATTTAGAATGTCTCTTTTTTCGCATCAGAGGTCAATGGAGCAGTCTGAAAGCGTAGCTGAACGCACTGTTGAGGCAGGCACTGGAAGGATCACCTACCAGCAGAGTCGTTGGTTCCGTACTCCTCGGCCCAATGTCGTTCCGGCCCCAGCTCCCGTTTCAGCCTATCCGCCTCCCCAGCTGGTGGTAGAGAATCTTCCACCCTCTTGCCAGCCCGTGGTAGAGGATCGTCTGCCACCCCAGATTGCGACCAATGAAGGTGATGCGAATCCCTTCACTGATGCCTCAGGGTCCTCTCACCAGCCGGAGGTGAAGGGTCGCCCTCCTTCCTACAGTGAAGTCGGGAATAACCCAGCTACGAGTCCCTTCTCTGATTCCTCAAGGATCTCTCACCAACAGGAGGTAAAGGACTCCCCTCCTTCCTACAGTGCAGCTGACAATTTCCCAGCTATGAGTCCTATTTCTGATGCCACAGAGTCCTCTTGCCAGCCAGAGATAGAAGATCGTTCATCTCACCGTACGACCAATAATGACTCAGCTAAAGTTCCCTTCTCTGACACCTCAAACTGAGAGAAATTGTGTTGTTTTTGATGCGCTTACGTATATGCATCAAAATTATATGCATTACTGTCCCAAAACCGAAAAACACAAGTGCATCACCAAAGTGCATCATCGATACACATTTTAACTCTACTGTAATTATAATAATCATGTATACAACAAGTACACTTAACGAGACATTCCTTTTACCGTAATTGTAGAATTTGGAAGATCTGATAGTAAAAAAAACTGCGCTGTGAGAATCCAAACGTCGAACTCAGCTCTGAAATATACTAAACTCCCTCGTCAGATTAGTTTAAAGCGTAGTAACCGACGTACATAGATGGTTTCAAGGCTGCGTATCCCATGGCTGAACTAGGTACTGGGTTAACCAACGCGCAGGTCGCGTGTTAAGCCCCGCCCACTCCTTTTCAACTGTGACGTCACGAGGAGCGATAGATAGCAAACCGCGTTAATTTTTTCATTCCTGTTACTTGCTTTGAAAATACGGTGAGCATGTGCTTCCATGAAGAAGAAAGAAAGGTAATCATTTTCGAGCAGTCGCAGCTGTTTACTCTGCTATGTAAAAATCCGTTTGCCACAAATACAGTTATAAATGTCTAATAAATAGGTTGGACGACGAAGAAATCAATTACAGCAGCATAGTTTCGGCTTCTTAGGTATTATTTTTCTTAGTTTCTAAAAATCACGTCATCGTTTTAGGTACTAGTGCACCCCGCCGTCAAAAACCTAGGCAAAATAACATGTTATTTTATAGAAAAAACTACAGCTGTATACGTATGATCGGATGAGTCTTAAATGCTCTAAATTTAAATTTATAAACTATAACTGTGAAATTTGTATTTGTCACGCCACGCCAGGTGCCCACTCACCATCCGACATAAGTCACTCTTCACCTCGCTCACCGAAACGCCTGCTAGGCCTGCTAACGAGTCAGTAGGCCTAGCACTACTGGGTCCGTCGCGCTGCCGTCTCCTCTCCAGCTCGTAGGCTTACGCCGCCGGGTGCGCTACTGCCTGTCATGCGTGCTGCGGCTCCCGCCTGTAACTTGGTTCAGTCACCGCTGGAATGTATATTTAACGCTCGTGTTTGTTCTCTAGTGTTGTCCACTGTATACGATAGCGACAACTGTTTATCTGTGTGACCTTAACTAGTATTTTCCGAAGTTTATACTTGTATAGTGCGAGCAGAGTGTCGTTTCTAGAATTAAGTAATATCTAGTATTTGATCATCTGTGGTCCGACGCCAGATACGGTACGAGACCTGCTTTTTGCAAGATGGCCCGAGATAAAACTAGCAGATGACTTTGTTTTGCTTAAGCCTCTTTCTACGTTTATCTCGAAGGATAGGTTACGCCTGAGTGGGTAACCTGTCAGGAAGACCGCTCTCGCAGTCTGGCACACGACCAGGAACACGAACTGGTTAGCCTTAACGGACTTTAGACACGGCGAAGAGAGCACTCCCAGGTCTTCCTAGGATACCTCCGCTAAAGCCATACGGTGACGGATGCACCGTTTGTTTTTCCATGGTCTGCCATAGTCTGGCGCCTAAGGAGAGATCCCACGCTAGCCGAAGCAGCTAACCGCCACGGCTTACAGCTACAGTCCGCTTAGTAAGCCGGACGGCCCGTGCTTATTACCGGGACCGTCCGCACGGGCATCATATTGCGCCGGCCTGTCCGAGGAGGCCGATTCACGCGAGCCGGACGGCCCGCAAGACCGTCCATCCCAGAGAACCCTGACAGTATTGTAAAGAGCTTTTCTCACCAAAATATTGCCAATAGTTATGAGAGTTTTTGTTAGCTTAAGTTTTAAATATTTCAGTCATTCAAAAGTTGACTTTCGGTAACAAAACAGTTTCTATCATTTTTCTAGTTGATGTAAAAAAAAATTAGGATTGGGGTCATATTTGCTAGACAAGCGTTCAGAGCCTAAACAAGGAAGATTTTATTCCAATTTAATTAATTTCTTAAAAAGAAATTAGTGTTGCCTGTGGTTACGTGGGAAAACTTGAAAGGAAAACGAAATTAGTCATAATTACGAGGGAGTGGTTTTCGAACAATTGAAAAGAGAATAGAAGAATGTTACGTGAAAATCAGGTAACCTAGAATCCTATACCCTGAAAGCTTGTTTCCAAAACCAAGTAAAAGCTAGAAAGAGACATTACATAAGCAGCACACAACTGCTCAGCTTTTATTAACGTTCAGCATTGCAGTCATACTAGCTAAGGGTTGATCATATTACTGCGGCATAATATGTTTGGAGCAGATGTTGCCAGACACAGCGACAACTGAGTCTGCTCATATGTAAGACAAAAATTCGTGTTTTTGCTGCTCTGGATCTTTAGGAAAATGAAGAAGCTTTACTAAACTTCTTTCTCTGTGTTCAAGACATCCAAACATCAAACGGAAATAATCGTAAAATTTAACTTGGAATACTATTGGCACTCTCGCAACACCGACATGTTCCACGAGCTTTCGCCTACCTGACGTCATACGAGGACATAGGCAGAACCGCCTCAAACGGTCAGACCACAGGTTAACCTGTTACGTTATCTAACCATTGCGTCTGCTCCCATCCTCGCTAAAACAACGATTTAGTCAACACAACATTACAATCTCTCCAATGTTCTTTAGGTTCCAGCTCGTATACTCTTGACCATCCTTATGTACTGTATGAACCTATATAGGAGTAACCCATTACCGCTTAGGGCACGTTCGACTGAGCGCCAAAAATAAGCCATCGAGGTTGACTAAAGAAATTTCGGATAGAACAGGTGGATTCGACGCGTTGAATCGAGCTGCAGGCACTGACCCGCAATCGCCCACCCTTGAGTCTTCCAGAAACTCAACCTTGCTTCGAAAAATGGAAATTTGAGCTGCCCCGACAAAATCGCGTTTCCTCTAACACTTGCGGCACGATTCACCGTGACAAAGCCTAAGCTTCTGTCTGAATTCCGGACAAGTTGAGCCTCGAAGGCTTAATTTAGGCACCCGATCGAACATGCCCATATTGTTCAGAAAAATAGCGTATAAACTAGGATCAACTTTTTGCGATAAAAGGTAAATAGTCTTATTATGCAACGAATTTGAAATGCTTAAAGCTTAGGCACGTTCGACTGGGTAGTCGAAGTCGATCTAAGCCAAGCCCAGTGGAATTGACTCGCCCGGAAATACAGGCAGGAACTTTTGCTTCGTCACTTTGAATCGTGCTGCGTGTGTTATAGAAACAGCTCAATTACGTTGAGGCGCCTGAAATCTCCATTTTACGGAGTAAGACTAAGTTAATGGAAGGCTCAGAGGGAATTGATTCAGAGCCAACCCTGAAACTTGAATCAACAAGTAGAAGCCAAGGCACCTGTCTGGAGATTTGAACAAGTCAAATCTCGAAGGCTAATTTTCGCTGCCCACTCGAACTTGTCCAACGTTAAGCTGGGTTTGGATTAAGTACATTAACCTGAATGACCCTCAGGAGAAAAGCACTTGAAGTGTGGCATTGCATCCATGCATCTTCTGTCGTCCGAATGCATCGTTGTTCATTTTAATGTGTGGGTATTATACTGCGTAATAATTTTTTTACAGTTTTATATAGGCATTTAGTAAGCTTATATAGTTGCCTAATGTTAATGATCATCAAAAAGCTCACGTAATCAACTAAAGTATAAAGGTTCTGCTGGTGTGATGAACTAAATATAGCAAAAATATTGTATCAGTTGAATAATGAATCGCAGTGTGTTATACAGTGACACTACCAAAACGAAGACCCCGGCATTGTCTTTGTTTCGAAAAGACAAGTCTACATGTTCCTTTTCTATGCGTAAAATGCATTCATTGGCTAGCACCACAGAAAATCGCGAACTGCAATGCAGTACACACTTCCACTTGAGCTATACTGGACTATGTTGTTAGCCACTAAAATAAATAATAAAACAAAAATGTATATGGTAACGGCTGTTGCCTCAATTCCCTACAGATGGCGGTAGATACTGTCTACGTTGTACGATTTTCTCACTTTGAGGAACTTTCTCTGTTTTGGGATTCTTTCTTTCAGGAGATCAATATTATTGTACTTTGTACACGTATTATTTTGCTTTCGTTAATTTGACAAATTAAAGTTGTATGAACTTTCTTGAATTGTTCTAAGTTTTTTTTTCATCTAGTTACTTTAGTTTATATGCAGATTTGACTTTAATTGAACTTTGTCCTACAGTATTTCATTTGGTATTTTTTTCTCTGATAATAACACGGAGAACAAATCTCATGCCCAAAAATTCACCATTTCACTCAGTGCGCATAGGTTTTATTTGATTTATTATAAATCATTTGACGTATTGAACCATTTTTATATTTGTGGCCGATAGGAAATCTTATTAAAATAAATATAAGAAAATATCTTTCAACGTTTATTACGACCAACTTCAAGATACCAAATAAGATTCTCTTCTTATCTTGTTCAATGACTTGTTTTTTTAAACCCTCTAGTTGTACTAAATAATATATTATAGAACTACATGAAAATATATACCTTTCCTGTCATGTTACATTTCCTTCACCGGCGTAAACGAAGAAAGACAAGAAATACTTTGCCTCAATTGTAATCATCCGTAGGAAAATAAATCAGTATCTAAGATATCAAGAGATAATGCATCTTTCATTGGTACTCTACTGCGTACAGAGATACTCTAATGTGCCTGGCTGCAACTTGTCAGAACTTCCAGTTTGGGGCGTGCGATTCGTCACTAATTAAGGAGCTGCTCTCCAGGGCTGAGCTTTCGACTGTTTCCTGCATAATCTGCTTGCGCCAACTCTTGAAACTTTCCCCAAAGTGGTAAATAAATACGAATAACACATTTGATAACAACGAACTACCAGCGACTCTGGTACCGAACGCTTTAGGTCTGGCTCAGATACGTATTTCTTCATTTACCTAACAATTTCATCGAACTTAAGTCGCAGGTGGAGGAATAATTTCGCGGAGAAGAGTAGCACAGTTGGCAAAGCAATTCATTCGCAGCCAGACATGAAAACTTACATTTAGATCATCTTTTTTTCCGCTAGATCATGTAGATTTTGAATGCTCATTACAAGTATTAATTGAAGTTCTTGAAAGTAGTTTCACCTTACTCTTATCCATTCGGCTCGTGATTTATTTTGTAGTTTTTAATATCTTCTGAATAGTGTTTTACCTCCGTGAAAGACAATATTAAGTCATTAATTAAAGCATTAGTATTGTAGCTCGCTTAATTTAGGCGTCATGACACTGAGAGGCCTCAGAAAAAAATTTCAAGTTTCACTTGAGCGAATAATCCAGTAAATTTGTGTCTTTTAATGAATAGTGCCTACAGAGCTATAGTTGCCATACACTGCATTTAATATAACGTTTCACGCATAGATAGTGTTGGTCAATAACGTTGGTTTAGTATTATTCAAACCGATTACCCTTGATACGGCTGGAACTCAATATCCTGCTCCGCAGAATGACACTTTCGACCGTCTCAAACATGGTAGGATTGCAAGACAAGATCACCTTCAGGATTCACACGAGCAAGACAAACGTTGCTCTCTGAAATTTCTGAAAAATGAAGTTATTAGATGCCGCTCCACGTGCCCTCATCGTGCCAATCGTTGGAGCTTTATGGGATACTGGAAAGCTCACAAACTCGATGTATGTTCGCTGTATGTCCAACGGTGGCACTCATTTATTAAAAGAGCATGCAACATTTAATGGAAGTATCCTCTCGCACGTAGGTACACTGCGACCTCTGGGCTTTAAATTGTCGTGGATTTCAATCTTTGGCATTCGATTCGACACTTTAGATCGAGCTTCAGCGTGTAGTCATATCCGATTACGCCTAAATTGACAAAATAAAAAACTAAATTCTGCTCCACTGGATAGGAGTGTAAAGTATTTTAATTGCTGTAAGGCCAGTCATTCGACCTTCAAGAGAATTATCTCCTCTTTTATTTCACATTAGAATTGAGCTGCGTCCATTAGCGCAAAATATATTACGTGTTATTTTGCTATAGGCGCCTCGTATTTGCCAATGCTAAGCTAAGTCTCAATTTGGATAGGTAACAATTAAGCCACAACCTCACAGCAGAAAAAGGAGAATTTCACCCACTCAGGATAATATTAAACGGGAGTAGAATTCTGTATGGTAACCATAAGTGCATGGGCACACAAAATTGACAATTTACACTCTTGTTAACCTGAAGTTAACATACATGACATTCATGCATGTACCTGAAGTTAACATACATGACATTCATGTATGTACCTGAAGTTAACATACATGACATTCATGTATGTACCTGAAGTTAACATACATGACATTCATGTATGTACCTGAAGTTAACATACATGACATTCATGTATGTATGTTCTGTAGTCCGTCGGTATTGCTCTGCTTCTTAATGTTCAGGCGTTATCGATTGATTCGTTAAAGTCAGCGAAGTTTTGGGCTTCATCTATTATGGTAGCGAAGTCAAGCCCACTGGGATTGACTTATCCGAAATTTCGAACAAGAATGTTGTTTTCTCCAGTGCAAATAGCATTAGAAGAAGCGAATTAAGTACCTTATCCAAGATTCATTGAAATTTACTCATCTGAATGCAGTAAATTTTAAAACTGGATGTGGACATAAGTATATCTCAGTCAATTTCACGCACATTTCGGCATACTGCTATTGTGAGCAATCTCTTCTTTCAGAAAGTTATTCCCGGAGAAAGTTAACGTTCATTGTACAAGAGCCACGTCAGGTTGTAGTAATTTTTAGTTCAAGTGTTATACCTCGTTTCCGCTTATCAATTGTGCAGAAGTTTCACAATGGAGTGAAAAGGAAAGCAGTAATTCTAGCAGTGCATTGTGGTCGAAGGAAAGCGTGATAAGATAGTAAAAATACAATGCATAAGATAGTAAAAATACAATGCATAAGATAGTAAAAATACAATGCATAAGATAGTAAAGATACAATGCATAAGATAGTAAAGATACAATGCATAAGATAATAAAAATACAATGCATAAGATAGTAAAGATACAATGCATAAGATAGTAAAGATACAATGCATAAGATAG
>LQNS02278082.1:8254987-8267935 GCA_001587735.2 Parhyale hawaiensis | reverse complement strand
TTGGTTTCAAACTGCGGCACCACAGAAGACACCCAGCAGAGTGACTCCACACACGTGAGGTGATGTGAGAAACGTCACCTGGACTTCTTCCGAAGACTCTCAAGGTAACTCAAGGTAAGGTAAGCAAGCAAGCAAGCAAGCAACCGTCTACGAACATACTGCATATTACAAAATTGTGAGATTGTGGATAAACTGCTCCATTCCAGTCCACTTCAATTATTCAACTATGTGGGTAATTTCTAGCATATGTTTCTCTGATTGTCCTTAAGATTTTTGGGAGAAACACCCGGGCTGCGGCTTAAGCCAAACTCTCCAGTTCGGTGGCTGATTTATACTATAATCTGTTTTGGCGTAAAATTCGTGGCCGGGATCTGTGCTTAGCCGAGTTGATAAGCACACGTGCAAGTCCACCATGTATAATTTTTGTGGCTTCTCAACAGAGGTGGGAGCTTTCAAGGGCTGCTTCGTGCATGACTTGCGTTCTGTTACCTGGCCAGGAACGCCAGGCGCGGGGTCTATGATGGTAATTATGATGATGGATCGATCAGTAAAGCCTTCTCAAGCGTGCGCGGCTTGCGTTTAACGTATGAAATTCGATCTAAAGTGACAAATTAAACTCTTACACTGAAGTTTCGAACAACTAAGAGGAAGATGCATTAGATTTCGACTAAAGTAGTCCAATCGATGAATTTTCTAACTATTTGCGGATGATTTAAAAATGCCGGGGTATAGAAAACATTATGGAAGCAACCATACGATATTAGGCCACTTTCCCAGTAAATAGTTACGCAGCACAATTACATGCGGCTATCTCCATTAGGCGACAGATAACACTTGCAATGCGTTCGATAAGATACGAACAGCAGCGTGCAGGGTCCAGTCCCCCAGTGCAGTGGCGGGAGCGAGTCACGATGCAGCAAGTGTGAAGTTTACTGGAACTGCGCGAGGAAAACCATAAGCATTTTTCTGTTATTTACAAGTGTATCAACAGCGACAGACAGCAGTATCAGAAAATAGCAGAAAAAGTACCTAGTGGGTTGCAATATCATAGAAAACAGTTTCACATTACGACCTCGGGTTCTTGTTCGTGTATTTAATTTAGTAGATAAACTCTGTATTTAGAGCAGTAATACACGCTGCCTGATCCGAAGTGAAGTCCGTTATTCTTTTCCTTGGAAAAGTTTCTGAGCGAAAAAAAGAAAGAGCTAGCAGAGAGTTTCCTGTCAGCAGTGACAGCTAATAATTACAGCAATAAAACAGGAGCATTTTCAAATACCCAGTAAATTAGTTTAGTATAATATTCCAAAATACCAGGTAGAATATACTGCATTAATAAACCACGATACTCACCAGAGCTTTAATTAGAAGTTATTCGATAAAACAACGGTAAAACAATAGTATTCTCAAACATCATTTCATTCTTCATAAAAAATTGCATAAAAAAATACTGATACATTGCCTGCAGTAAATACTAGAAACACCAAAAGGCACGTGAACGTTTGAGAAAAACACGTCTGAGAATGTAGCAACATTTAAGTATTCGTTCACGATACGAATGTTGGATACGTTGGAATTTAGACAGTATGTACAGAATTCCAACTTAGTTATGTTGGATAGCAACTTAAAAGCTTAGCGCTGCTCCTGTAACTCCTTGAGGGTGACATATTTTGAATAAAAAAAAGTGCTTAGTACTGGACGTCTGGGTGTTAAATGAAGAACGTTGGAAGCATGAATGTAAAAGATGGCTCTAAAGTACTTAACTAAGGAAATGTAATTGCTTTCCAAAATTCCCCAGTAAAAGCGGGCAAGAAAAACTGGTTGAAGTTGAATCAGAGGTAACAGTGGACAAAAAAGTTCCTGCATATTATTGTTGTTTTAACTCCATCTTACCCAGGCTGTGTTATTTTGTTGCAAGGGTTCTTGTCCCATTGCAATCCTACGAGTGGTAAAACATATGTAGCAAGTTAGTGACAACCTCGCCAAAATAGGGTTAAGCCATTAGGGACGGCCACTAATGGATAAGAGAACTTTGGGTTTGCTGATGATCCAGACTTTTAACCGTAAAATGAAAACAAAGTTTACATTAAAACATCTAACACTACCGCACTACAATTTTAGGCACTCGAAGGTGCATGACACAGAACAGTTCCAGAATATTGATGTTTTTACTATATCAAAAATAAGCAATTCGTTGCATTAATTCTCGAGATGCCTACGGAGACAGTGTGGGGAGGCATAAACTTCAGGACCGCTATTAAGGTCACTGCTGCTATCACTGTGGTGAGTTTTTACAGCCAGCTCTTGCAAGAGCAATGATCTAATCGGACTAGCTTTGACTTGTCCGGAACTTTATCCCTGATCATTTGAATCGCCACTTTGGCATTAGTTTTAAGCGCTATTTGAATACTAGTGTGCTTAAGTTGTTTGTATAAGGAAAACTCAATGCTGCGGCCAAAAAAATTAGTCTTATATCAAGTAGGAAGGAGTTTTCTGCAGGCTCCAGCGTGAACAGTTCGCTATTAACGCCTGAAACTTCAATCAACGTAATGATTTGAATGTTCGGGGCTAAAGTTAGGACTTATTATAGATAACCTCATTGAAGGTAGTCTGTCGAACACGCTTCAGATTCTATGAATAGTGATGTTTTAAACTATGACGAATAGCTTCCAAATAGAAGACTGTTGAAAAAATATGAGATACTTGTAATTTAATGTCACATGAATTAGTTTACGAAGTAATCCACATTAAGTACATATCGCAAAACAAGCACCTATATCCTCCAAGCCTTTTTGGCTGTTAACATCAATTTATGTAACGAGGGCTTCTACTCTTTTTTTTTCATAATTATGCGTGTCGTTCAATTGGCCCAACTCAGTCTCGATAATCTATTTCGAATATCCCTATAGTTTGTACGGAACCTCAATTTTGAACTTTTGGTGTCATTTTGCACACGACAGAAACGAACAATCGGTAGTCTCATGCGTGATCGTCTGGCGATAAACGAGTGAAATCCAATTTAAAGCCGAAAATCGAATGCTTAGGACCGATGCTCGACACAAAAGTGGAATCAAATCAAATTTAGGAACCTCCATCGAAGAAGGCAAACCTAAAGTACATACCTGCACTTAGCTGCTCTGATTCCAGGTGCTGGCGCTGGTCGTGAGCTCGACTGCTGCTATCTTCATCATTGTCGATACTACGACTTGTATTATCGCTCCGTACAGCAAAAGTGCGCAGTACAGCCAACACCATAACGTGTCTTGGTTACCAAACAGCAGCAGCAATGGTACCAACATCAGCAGCAAAAGCAACAGCAGCAGCACAACTACCACCCCCAGCAGTAGCACTATCAGCACCAGCACTAGCAGCAGCACCACATTCACCACACCAATCCCAGGCTCCTTAAAATGTCTTAATGGTGAGCTGTATAGGGAGGAAAATAGGAGAAATGGAATTAATATATCTAGTAACCATATATAAATTTGAATTTGGAGAAAATCCCTTCAGTAAAATAAGTGTAGAATTAACAAAGTATCTATTTAGTATTTCTATAGCTCTCTAAAATTTGCCGTACTGTGTTAGCTTAATACAAGTAACATTTCACCTAGTTCTCCTATAATGTAAAATTAGCCAAGCTGTTCAACCAATATCTGGCAGCTCCAAGGTTAAACACTGGCTCATAAAGTGTAGAATCACAGAAATGGAAGTCTAAATGTTAGTAGTGTTCAAAAGACCTAAGCGTAAAATTACTTTGAAGATCCGTAGATGAAAACTTTCTACGAAGGTCTTACGTGGGTCACATAATTTTCGTGATTCCTTCAGTGTAATTGCGACATGTGGATTAGTTTTGGCGTAGGGCGAGACTATTCATAGGCTCAGCCGAACACTATAGAATATGGTACAGTCGAGCTGAAAAGCTGCTGGCGAAGGGTGCTTAGTTGTGAGTTGGCTTGCGTTGACGTTTTTGAACGAATAGTGATTCTGTGTTTCGTAAGCGGCTGTAGTCTGTTGCTTCGAGTATAGGATCGTTTTACTCCGAATAAAAAAATTGTCTTGTGTTATAAGATGGTGCTGCAGTTATTTAGTTGAATGATATTCTCCATGATCAGCTGTCAGTGCCGGTCCGAAAGAACCTGCTAAAATAATCTTATCTTCTTTATGGGGAATAAAATGCATCATTGGAGGTTTCGAGCTCCGAATCTGCCTCACGCAGTCTTACCGCCTCATCTTAGTTGCACCTGGCTGCAATTAAGAAGACCAAAATGTCATGCAGCCAATAGTCACAACAGAATGCTAGCGAGGAGCTTTTTAGATCTTAAGTCAACAGTGCTACAAGAAGCAACTGACCACAACGGGTTACAAATAAAAACAAAAAAGAACTTTAAGAGAACATGCTCCAACTGTAGCAAGCAACTTTTAAGCGCAACAGAACCAAAATATTGCGTCATTGGACCGAACCTCTAAATAGACTCTTTCCTTCATCTGACTGCACTCTTCACCCTTAGGCCCGGGCCCCACAGAGCGCAACAAGCGACGCAATGCGATATTTACAGGAGTAATGTTGCAGCAATGCACGGGTGTCGCGGGGCATCGTCAGTGGGGCGGCGGCCTTAAGTTAATTAGGCCACCGTCCCACCGGCGAGACAAGCGACGTGCAACGCGACAAATTTGTTGCGCGACAAAATGTAACGGAGGGTACAGCAGTCTGTTGCCCCCACCGCAGCAGCTGCGATGCCTCGCGACGCCCGTGCGTTGATCGCTGCAACACGACTCCTGGAAAAATCGCATTGCGTCGCTCGTTGCTCTCTGTGGGTCCTGGCCTTACACTGCCTCGCATGAACTATCGGACGCTTATAAGACCTGTCCGAAAATTTTTAGCTCCAAAGCTACGCAATTAGCTTATATGTTCGACATCACCTTTAGGTTTAAACATTCTTTCCCTTAAATCTTGACTCTACGAGCCATTTTCTTTTTTCACCCAATGTCAAATGTTGGAAAAAATCACACTACTAGCTTTACGAATAAGCAAAGGCAAATCATTATGAAATTACAGCGTGCAGCACATTGTTATAATTTTTAAGTCAACTAGTGGCCCGAGCAGTCAGTATAAATGACGGCAGAAAATTAGTATTTTAGAAAAAATCCATTGACGCCTGTGCCGGGCTTCTCAAATAAATATTCAGCATTCTGTCTGAAAAACTGGATGTATATAGGGTGGTGCAGTCAAATGACATCTCTCGTCGCACGGCATGACAACAGGTAACACTGTAAGGGTAACACCGGAATTTTATTGCAACGCGCCCCTGGAGTTCCCCTGGAGGAAGTTCTTCTTATCTTATTATCTTATTCCCATAGAGCGTGACAGGAAAAACATAAATATATTTATAAATAAATAAAAGCGTGACGTGAATTGTTATTATTATATAGTAGTGATATATTTCAATTTGCAATTTACAAACGTTTCTTGTTCAAATGTACAAAGCCATAAGGATGTCCGATATCTATACTGGCTAATGCGGCATATATTTCACGAATATGCGTTACAAGGAAACGAGACCCCAAGCATAATATATCCGGAAAAATTTAGAGAAGGGAACAGTCTTCCTCTCTAGATTACATATCGGCCCTAAACTCTGTGATGATTTGTGCTATTAGTTTCTTTATTTCACGTTTACTGAACTGTTTAGTTTTATCTGTTTATATGAAACAAATCTATATTGTGTTTTTGAAAGGTCCGTATTCGCAGGTTACGTGTGGTTGTTCTGCGCCTCGCTGGGCTCCTCGACTGCGTTCGTAGCTTCGTTCATTCTCGCATTTGGCCTGATGCGGGTAAGATTTCGAAATCGTTGCTAAAATTGATATCGAAGCTTGAGTAATGACAGTACGCAATAATGGTGTGGGTTCTGTTTTCAACAGATGATCAGATACATAGTATGGAACAAAGTTCAGGACGAGGCTGTAATTGAGTGCTCTTAGCCCGTGAACTTCTAGTGCCAATGATTTTGCAATGTACTGTATTTTGATATTTCTAGGAAGTGTGTGACATGCGAGTAAAATTCTACCAGACTCGGCAGTTTCCATTTCATATTTCCTTCCGGTGCATAGGCTAGATACCTACCAATACCATTACCAGAAGCGGCAGTTTTTTTTTTTACTTGGGAAGACTCTGGTCATACATGATATCTTCCTTGTACGATGATAGCAACTCTCCAGAACCAGACCCTAGTCCTCGGAAATTATTTTACCTTTTTAAATTAGTTACTATATCAGTTACTACCCCCAGAAATCAGCATAGTGTGTGAGAGTGAGAGGAAAAACGACAAAGGTAGATTTGCTAGGAAATTGCAGAGAGTTTTCTATCAAGAGTGCCACATTATCTACGATCTGACGCCCTAGTCCAATACTATGTTTTATGTGCGATTTCCGGGTCTTGAACAGCAAGCCTAGAGGCGTCATCGAGTGGTGCAATGAAGTCAAGCCCATTGGGCTTAACTTGTTAAGATTTCAGACTGGAATGCTGGTTTCGCCACTCTGATTGTGCTGCAGCTGTCAGCAGAAACTGGATTGTGCTCGGGATGGCTGAGAGCTCCGTTTTACGGAAGAGGCTTGGGTTTTCAGCAGTCACACAGATCATACGTTTGGGTTTGACACCTAAAAGCAGATTCAGCTAGAGCACTCTGAGAGTGCATGCCACCGCCAAGCAAGGCACCGGTAACGAAAATTCAAATTGGTTCCGAAACCATGGTTACTTTGTATCAACACCAAAATCTAATCAATTGTGCCTCTTAGCAGTACATTAACAGTGTCAAAAATTTTCTTGAAGATCCGTTCATAACTTTTTTGAGTTATGCCGCAAATAAACAGTCTGACAAACATTAGTCAAACTCACAAACAGACCAACCGATCATCACCAAAATTTGATCATTTGTGTCGTTTAACATTACACACAACTCCTGTAAATTTCATAAAAAGATTCATTTATAACTTTTTGAGTTATTGTGCTAACAAGCATAAAATTAGAATCAGCGACATATAAGCAAACGAACGAACGGACAGATCATCGTAAAAATTTAGTCATTTATTCTTCGTGATATACCTCACAATTCATGTAAATTTTATAAAAATCCGCCCATAATTTTTTGAGTTATAGCATCAACAAAAATGAGGTAGACAAACAAACGAATGAACGGTTCTTCACCAAGAGTCAATCATCTGTTCCTCCTAACGTATTTAACAATCCCTGTAAATTTCTTCCATAACTTTTTGAGTTATTTGAGTTATCTTGGTGACAGTCAGTCAGACAAACAGAAGGAATAACAGACAAACTGGACGAAAACATGACCTCCTTGGCGGAGGTAAAGAGGAAAAGCGAGGGCTCCTGTTTGATGTTCCCAACAAGTCAATCCTTATGAGATCAGGTTAACTCGACTTTGACCAATTTGTCGATGACACCTCAAGTCCCTTGCACCCAGTGCAAAGAATTAAACTTGCTGTGCCGGCAGACGACCCTTCAGAGAATATTCGGCAGCTCCAGAAGCTAAAGCCTTAAATTTGCTTCTAAGAAGGTCAAATATTTTCTTAGGCGCGCCAAGACGCAAAGATCTCGCCTGAGTGAGGGACTTCTGCGTGTTGGAATTGGACACAACATTTTCCTCAGTGACTTTGTATTCTCAATACCAACTTGGGCACTCAGTGTTTTCAGGACTGGAGTTTACATATCAATGAACAAACTTCTTACACGCATGTATAGTTGTATTCCTATGGATACACCACCGTACATCAACTTTACACGGCAGATAAAGCTTCAAATTGTTTCTAGTCTGGCTGTTGAAAATATAACTCAATTAATTAGAGAAAGAGCAAGCGCACCATTCTAGGTATCAAAAGTGATGACGGTCGCATACATACTGCCTTAATACCCTCCTATATATGAAAATAAATTCTAACTACTCACTTGTATATACTACGTGTATAAAAATAATCTTACAGTGGATTACGAATTGCTTGATGGTGTACATGGTATGTGCTGGGGTCGTCTTCCTGGACCACATCAGTTGCGCCATCACCGCTATCGTCTACAACTTGCCTGCTGGGGTCATCGTCCCGCTCTTCATTGAAGCATTTTGGCTTCTGGCAAGCATCGTCATCATCTACAAGTGTCGGAAAATTATGGTAAGTAGCCATCTTTTTGGTGACGATCGAAGGCACCGATTTACAAGGCCTCTGCTTGATTGAGTTGAGCTTTGGAATGAGGCATTTATTTTCCTTAAAAAAAATAATATATGACAATAAGGATAATAACGAAAGTTTTCCTCACAAAAAATATTATTTGTCGTGTGAGAGCCGTGATTGCTATTGATGGTGATACAGCTAGAACCCACACACACACACACACACACCCCAATCTCATTCACGAGGTTTGGCACTTCTATAATAATAAATTTATTCTACTGGTTATATGATACGAGGGATATAAATTAATAAATTATCTAAGGTAATTAAAGAAAAAATATCAGTGTTGGATGCATTATCACATAACTGTTTTGAAAAAGAAATCATTAACACAGACATATCTGAATAGTTAACATTTAGTAACCCTTTCTTCCGAACAAAAACGCTAGAGTTTGATAAATGTGATTAGCATAAGATTGCTACAATGCAATGGCAAGAATCATTCAAAATAAGTAAACAATAGATGCCGCTGAGTTCAACGTGAAGATTTATAAAATTACCCGTAACACCACACGTATTATCTTCGACGTATTATGCTTTGCTTCTGAGTCAAATAAAACCACATTGTATTTGCAGAAACATTAATTAAAATTGCATTCGGTATCTCGTTTTCAGCCCACATTTGGTAAAAGTGGAGTTACAGATGTAAAATGGCTGCTGTGTTCTTAAATGAATTGAATTATCGTTTGAGAGATATGAAAATATTACATAAGCTATAAGCAGTTTAATTATAGGATAAAACATGTAATAATTTTTTATCGGCCAACCATAATGTGAAAATGATGCAATAGAAACAGAAGTACTTTGACTACTATGCATCAATCAGTTTAACAATTATCATTCGTTACGGACGAGGAAGGTGAAGATATATAACCCGGTATTTTTCATATAGTTAATTACAGTCGGTACATGTAGGTATACCTTCTTAACTATAGGACATTTCTCTTAGCACGATAAACATGTCTAAAACAAATATTTACAAATACTCTGGGCAAGTAGTGCATATGTAACTACAACACTAGGTAAAGGAAAGATATTGATGTAGTTATGGAAAATAATAATATACGAGGGCACTTGGCCTATACCATGCGATCCTTCTTCCGAGATGGGATTGGTATATTGAAGAACAGGTTTAGCATTCGCAACATTATACAGTCACGGGTACAGCGACATCCCAGTGGTAGGGCAGAAGTGACGTTACACCTGATAAAACTTGTGCCACGGTAAAACTCAAATTTGCTTCATCATTCTTTACCAACAGATGGAAGTAACCGAAGACCAAAGACTGCTTGTCTCTCGAGGTCAGCCTGGAATTCCGGGCGGCGTTGTGGTGCCAGGAGTTCCCCCGGGAGCGTATCCTGTAGGCCAGAATCCTGGATATCCTCAGGGCGTGTATCCTCAAGCTCAAATCCCCGGATATCCCTACAATCCACAAGGCGTAGGGACTGTAAATCCACCAGCCTATAGTCCTACCGCAAGCAATTTCTCCTCGTACCCGCAGTACCCCACATCGACCCCAGAGTACCCCAGTTCTGTGGCTGCTCCAATAGGAGTATCGCACCAAGCAGGAGTGCAGGGCTCATCGACAACTGATGATGTCAGCCTCGCCGCAGAACCTCTTCCATCAAAGGGCAAATAAACTCTGGAAAAATATGAAACTAGTACTACCATTACCAAAGATAGTTATACTCACCTTGTCTTAAAAATCTATATACATTATACACACACAGTGACTACTATGCATATAAACTAATGTAAATTCGATTGCTCACTCAAAACGCGAAAGGTCTTCCTGTTGAATTATGAAACTTTAATACGATATTTTTTATAAACAAAGAAACTTAAAAGAGCTGCTTATTCTGATGTACGGTGTTCATAAACTGAAAAAAACACCAAGTTGTAAATCAAATTTTGTCGCGTGCTTCTCTCATTGAATTTAGAACACGAAAATGATCTAATAAATAGTCATTATTGAATTCCCTCCCCCATCGATGGAATATGCTGATGAATTCGTGTTTCTTGATAGGTTTCGAATACATTCCTTGCATCACGATAAAGTTTTCAATTTTTGAGGTACCTATGCTCATTGCTAGCTGCTATGTTTCCTGTTTCACAGGATCCTCTGTCGATAGGTCTTGTAAACTTTGTTTCTTTTACTTCTCTCTTACATTTGTATACTTTATACTAAGCTCGAGCCCAGTTAGAAATTCCAAGGCGATTATCCGCTATTAACAGCTGCCACTCATTGTATACTAGTAGGCATTGGATTAATGCTTTTGATTTCCGATAGAGGGCCGGCGCCTCAATTTCACTAGTCATTAACAAACTCAACCCGTTAATATTAAACACTTAATAAAGCGTAAAATGTCTGAAAATCTCCTTGTAACTACTCTTTTTTATGAGAATCAACTTGCAGTATATGAGCTATAATAACGTGTATATTTCTTTATCATTATGAACGGTAAAGAGTGTCTCATTAGCGAAAAGATACACTGTCACAACTGTGTGTCGGCTGCTGTGAACGG
Organism: Parhyale hawaiensis; assembly: GCA_001587735.2. Lineage (NCBI taxonomy): Eukaryota > Metazoa > Arthropoda > Malacostraca > Amphipoda > Hyalidae > Parhyale > Parhyale hawaiensis. The sequence goes on along the minus strand of LQNS02278082.1, from coordinate 8,257,178 downwards.
TAGCCGCCGTACCAATCAGGGACTAGTACCTGTAATTTTATCCAGTCTAGCAATGGAAGTGAAGTAACCTGTAAAGTTTTGAGAAATTTAATACTTCTCAAGATGTCAGTGGAGGGCTCCACTGACAAATCCCCGGATATCCTAAGATGCTAAGAGCCCGGGCTCTTAGCATCTCTACATTGCTACAAGAGTCTCTGTCTCAACATTTTTCTACGGGGAAAAGTACAAAACTCGTCCTAGTGAGGTAGTATAAATGGCCTAGTATTAGAAGGGTTAAGTAGAGTGATTTGCTGTCTTGAATGAGATATAATGACGATCTGAATTCAGTGTCCATAACAATCACTATTCATGATATACCCTAACACATTACCATGCTTCTTCAGAAAAAAATATAATAGTAATAAAAATTTATACTGTTGTGTCATTGAAACTACCATAGATCTTGTTGCAGTGGTAGGATATTAGAGCGTCAGACTCGTGGCATCTCCGCCAAATTTAAGTGAACTGCCGTCTCAAAGGCCCCATACTATAGCTCTGACAATATGTGATCGACTGCAACCGTACACTTCTCTGGGACCAACGGTCATCAACTTGCAGCACAAAGCAGTGCATGAGAATTCTCCAGTTGAGGTGTGCCGTCAAGTTGCCCTTACCTTTAGAGTTCACTTGCAAAAGGCATTTTGAGGGCGGACAGTTAGGTCTGATGTAGACTACGAGTATGCTCTCGGTAACGAAGTAACAGCGTCTCTATGTCGGGCATTGGGGAACTGGGTTCGGGCTCCAGACGCTAACTACAGTACAACTTTTCACTGCTTGTAGCTCTCCGGCACCGAGAGGAGAGAGGAAGTACAGCGACGGATTCTCAACTTGATTGTCACCGCTGACTACTCACACTACCAGATCTTCAAAATTTTAAAATTAATACGAAAGAAAACCTCGTTACACTTGATGTAGCTATTCCATATACGTTATGATAAATTATTTTTGTTTTTAGTCATTCAGCAGGTTCTGTCGCCTACAATGACGTGCTACAGAAGTAGTTGCCCGAACAAGGCGAAAAATATATGCCAAGCCAACCTAACATATGACCCGGAAGAACAATTTCAATTTAAAATATTCGTCTGATATTTACCCATCCATCAGCTAACAATATTACAAATGTTTATTGTTCAATCAAAAAGGAAGATACATTAGTAGTGATGTAGTTCGATTGCTCTTATCTTGATAACGCAGTGATAGCGTATGCGATGCGTTCTAGAAGATGTCAACTAATAGCTCGCCTCAGTTCTTCTTTTAATCACCACTAGACAACCCGTAATCTCTTTAGCGTGGATGTTGCGTGGAAAGTTCTTTAAAGTGAATGCAAAAATAGTCTTAATTAATACCATCAATCAAAGGAGTGAAATTCCCGTGGATTAATAGCCGATTGACGGATTTATGTAGTTCAAGAGGTTGTAGAAGGTGTTATACAGGCACCTCGGCGAGTGGTGAAGTTTCTGAAGTATCTAACTTTTGTGATAACAGCCACAAATTTTAGTGCCAAACTATCAAGAAGTGTCAAAAGACCAATTGGCTCTGCTAGGCTAACGCTGTAAAGTGTACTCGGGCTAGACCCTTACAGAGCAATAAATGTAGACAATAAGCAAGAAAATTTCCAATTATAGATAAAAATTTTTACAAAGAACCGATCGAATCGCTTCAAGATTTCAAAATGAGTACTGAACCGGAGCTTTGTGGGATGCACTTCAGGGCTGCAATAAAGGTCACGGCTGGTGTTACTGTGGTGAGTTCCTCGCTATTCTTCTGAAACGCTTTAATCCATTTCAAAATAATTCCAATCGTAGACTCTAATGTTGTAAGCTCGATAGGAATGGAATAGTCCCTCCATATTCATAGAAATAAACCTAGCCTCGACATTATGACCTCAGCTGTACGGCTTCAAACCGTCCACACATAGCCTCAAATCTGCCGACTGTACAGGAGCTGACATCAAGCTCCTGCACCCAGCTCTGATCATTTGCGTTTTAGACTTCCCCCCGATAACACCCATGCTCCCCTGAATTATTAGACAACTAGTGGACCCGTGCGTGAAGAATTCACGCAATAACCTATACGTTTGCGTAATGCCTCTAGGCCGGTGCGGAATCTCCTCTTCTCTTATTTGCTTCTTAATTTTCTTCTGTTCTTCATT
>LQNS02278082.1:8234561-8245242 GCA_001587735.2 Parhyale hawaiensis | reverse complement strand
CATAATGGCAATAGCTCATAGAGGGCCGGGGTGTAAGTCCCGGTGTCTTTTTGGGAATGGGCTTTTTAGTTCGTCTACTGCCGCCTATCTAATCTAATCTAATGGCAAAATTTTTAAATTATAAACTGACTGGGATAATAAGCAAAAAAAAAAAAATCAGGACAAAGTGTTGTTTGGAATCAGAGGCACCAACTGTCATAAAAAGGTTGAACTTGAAGGTGACACACAATGTAAACGTTCAACTGCATGATTCCTCGCAATAAATTGTACATAATTTTCAGTTGTTTACCACTGGTTCAGTGGTGTACATGGTGTGTGCATCTGCAGTGTCAGTGGACCACTTCACATGCGCAATCGTGGCCATTTGTTACCACCTGAATGCGAGCGCCACTGTTCTGCTCTTCATCAATGTCACATGGCTCCTTGTCAGCATTGCCGTAGTCGTCAAATGTCAGAAAATTATGGTAAGTGGCCTGTGCTCTTCGGTGTTTTTCGGAGACAGGCGCAAGTCCTGTGCCTTGGTTTTTGGCAAAGACCCTTGGGGCCTGGTCAGCATCGCTTTGGTGTTCAAGTGTCGGAAAAAATGGTAAGTTCCCTACTTTTTGTTATGAGGTCGACGGAGCTGAGACACAAGGAAGGTGTTACTGCCGAACAAGCAGTGTTTTTTATCAATTAAATTGTATAGATATATAATTTTGTTTCATAAGGATGCTGTCTTCATCGCGTTAGATCTTAAAACACCTTCAATTTTTATAATGCATACATTCCTTAATACTGAGACGCAAGTGCGCTTGTCACTTCAAGATTTCCTTGAAGTCCATTTCTGTGCCTCTAGCTTTAGCACTGAGTTACAATTTCATAAGAATTAGTTCAAGTGTACTGAACAATATCAGTTTGTAGTCGACACTCGTCAAAAGTTCATTGTGGTATTACTGGGTAGGACTCTGCTCACAAGGTGGCACCTGAATTTTCTTTTCGGTTTTGAAACACAGCTGCAATGAGAGAATGGGAAGGTTGAGATGGACACAATTGCATGAACTGAAGTATCCTATCTTGCAGCTTAAGATGATAACGCTCGTGTAATTTAGTTGTGTGTTTCAGAATCCATTATAATTTTATACCATATTGATGACTAACAATTGAAACCACCAAGTACTCATGTTCGTCACGAACTTACAGTCGGTATAGGTGAGTTCACACTAGTGACTTTTGCTTCGCTTAAAGATATCAGTTGTTCAGCTTTTCACAGTCGACTGTGTGTGTGTGAACGGTGCGCTGCTATGTACGTAGAACGTCCTCCACAGCATGTTTACAGAATAAACATGGATTTGCTACGGACATGGGTTGCAATTACGAATGTACTGGCCTCACCTACCTACCTTTATAATTACAATATTGCTAACTTCAGTGAACTTCACTAATATTCTTCAGTAACTCTACTGTAGTTACTGAATTTTGCAGAAAGTTTTACTCGGTTGTCGTAATTCGCATACTTTAAATAGTTTAGCGAGCGACGAGGTGGTGGTATCACTATGCTAGTTACGGTTTTTTAGCCTTTACAGCCTGTAGATTTTCTAAAGTAGCCTCTGTTCAGGTCATGCATCCAATAAAGTTCCATGTCACCACGGGACACGGTCGGTTGTTCCTCACGTAGTGTCCCTCAGACCGTGCACACCAGGGGGGGGGGGAGCGTTTTTCAACTTTTCTGATTTTCTATAGTGGCTAGCTCGGAAAAGTTGCCAAATGGAGAGAAAAAAAAATGTGTTAAAAGCATTTCTTCCGAGGCGGATATCTTCTACCGCCCCAAGACAATTGAAATTGGAAAAAAATGTGCTCGTGTGAGTGAAACAAGTTCACTAGACAGCAGTTCCGCACCAGAGAAACACGCGGGCAATCTTTTAGGCAGCCAGTGCAACGCTAAGTGGGTAGAATAGGCGGAAGAAGGGAGCCGGGCACTCAATAATTCTGCCTATGAGATCGAATATCTAGCATCAAATGACATTTTCTGCAGCACTGATACCATCTAGCTACATGAAAGTTTCGTAGAAGTAGAGACTGCTGTGGTCCCAAGGAGCTTCTAATGGGAGGAGCAAGCCCAAGCACTCTCTGGGTGAGTAAACACGTGGCTTTGTCCCGCGATCGAAGCTGGCGTTTGGCGTCCTTGAAGTGGCTGAACTGCTCTCATGCAGTAAGACGAAGGTAGTGGTCAGCACATATAATTAAGGAAGATAAAGACAGGCAGTTTTTCAATACTTTTTTGCATGAAGATCGTGTCTGGAGATTTATACCCCAGTGCTCACCCTGTTACTTTCATCATAAGATGGTATACAGGATACAAGTTTCCTATACGTACTTCCATCCGCTTGGAATTTTATTGATGGTTAATGGCTATAAAAAATTGAGCTCAGGACTCCTTCCTATACAGGCTGCGTGAGGCAATGCCGCTCTCCGATGGGATATGCCACTCAGCCAGTTCAAGGGACAAGTTTACTCGAAACGCTCCCGTAAGGTAAATAGAGAGGGTGCGCTCCTCCCTGTTAGAACCTTCTTGAGTGGTCCCTACCTTTCTTGTATATGCTAGCAGTGCTACGGAAAATGCCATTTGACGCTAGATATTGAAGCTTACACGCAGAATTTAATGAGAGGCCCGGCCCCTTTTTTCCCCCTGTTCTACCCACTCAGTGTTGCACTGATTGCCCAAAACTTTGCCTGCTTGTTTCTCTGATGTATAACTGCTGCTTATTGAAAAAAAAAATTTTTCACCCACAAGAGCACTTTTTCCAACTTCAATGGTCTTTGGGCGGTAGAAGATATCTGTTTAGGAAAAAATGTTGTTAACACAATTTTTTCTCCCCAATTTCCAACTTTTCTAAATTAGCTACAATGAAACATCAATTGAAGTTAAAAAACGCTCCATCCTAGTGTACACACACTTGTCAAAAGCACGTATTTGCTCGGCTGATCGTGTGAACGTTTTATTCCATCCTCATAACCATAACTTTAAGTTTACCTGGAATAGGTGTTTCATGTTAGCCGTTAGATCAGCTTGCTTAGCCGGGAATTATAACTCAATATTCGTTTCGAGTGTGTGCTATGTAAATTTACTCATCAACGCATTCGGACGCGGAAATTATGAAACTCGTTCTCTTGATTAGCGGGTGTGCAGGCTCTTATAAAGATTTTCTCTTACCGCCCAGGAGGATGGTTACTCTCCCCTGCCATGATGTACCGCTAAGCTGCCTGCTTGCTCCTCGCCTGTTCATTCGCCATCTCAGAATTTCACCTCCACTGAGGCGAGGATAGAGCTCGATCATCAGATATGCTACGGGTCACTCCGAAGAGCTCTGCTGTTTCGCTTCTCGGTTGTTTGGGTATTATGATTGAGACAGAACTGAGCGGAGATGGCGGCCGCTGGTGCAACTGTAAATTCTTGGTAATCGACTTATTTATAGTCTGAAAGTAATTTTAGCATGAGCGTGTTCGATTGGGACTTAAACTCAAGTTGCTTAGCTTAAATCGAGTGAAAAGTAAATTCAGACCGTTCTTTTTGCTACTTTGACTTGAATTTAAGGCCTTACGCGGAACCGGCTTGGGCCTACAACTCAAGTCTGCTTCGGGGGTCGTTGAACTTTTTTAAGCTAATGCACATGTCTTTAACCTTATGTAAACAACAATGGTGACATGGAAACAAACTTTTTCTTTCGATGAATTAATATAAGACAAAAGGAAGAATTTTTTGCAAACCTTTAACTTCGTAAACAACGATTAAAAAAAAATTGTTAGTTGGTTTTCTATGACAGCAATGAAAGAATAGAAGAAACGCTATCTTAAGGTTAACTCAAGTATATTGCTCTGGCACCATATGCTCATACCATGGATTGTTAAAATGAAAAAAACATGGGAGTCACTCGCGCCGACCATGGACTGCAGTATCGTGTTCTGTTTACATAGTGCCATCGCTGTTGGTTGCGTCCATGCAGGCATCACAAATAGCCTCCATACTTCAAACCTGTCCTAGGGAACGACATTGTTGAAGCTTGCGAATGAAAACTCCATACGATTTACTTCCGAGGATGCTCAACTTCTAAATATTTGGAACGTGGGACAGATTTTAGTACTAACATCACAGCTTGGGTTAATATTTTACAGCTTAACTCTTGAAATTCTTTCGATTGTCACACGCTTAAATCGGTCCGAAAAGTCGAGTCAAGTGCAGTTAAATATTCGACAGCGATGTCCCAATCGAATGCGTCCTTTGTCGGCTTCCTAATATTGTGAAGACCTATTATGCTCGTCCAACTTTGTGTAGCGGTAGAGATATATTTATTTCTATGTAGTTAATTAAAAGTTGTTACGGCGATAAAGCATTGGCCTGTCTACTTCTAAGATGAAGAGTTTTCCCGTATTATCGTTGAGATGAGTTTACTACAGTAGTTTTTCCCCGTATTGTCGGGTGTGATCCTTTTATTCTTTTCCCTGCCGGTTAAGTTTTTTATTTCGTGTTCATGTTGGATTAAAAATATTGTAGTGAAAAGCAACTACGCTGGAAAAAGGAGTACCTGGATATATTTCCCGTAGTGTTTTTTATTTACGCTTCCTCGCTTGCAAAACTTGCGACCAATTCCTATGAGGGACTTAATTGGTGACCTTGGCTTTCCCCGGTGGGGAAATACCGTAGCCCAACATACAATATGCGTGTTTGGGTTGCTGCTCGAAGTTCTTGTAGGAGCTTCGTGAACCTGTGACAATAGACTTCCTGATTATTCTTGAGCCCGAGAGGGTTTCGTGTGGTTTCGGTGCTTCTGCTTAATGTCATGCTCGTATGCAAGCTGTAGTCCAGATTTGCTTCTGCTGCTCTGGTGTTGAAGCAAATTCAGGATATCAGTTATGCATCGAGATACCCTATTTCTCCACTTGCGCCTCTCCAGGTGTGTTGTGTAATAGACAAATTGTAATAGATTGTTATAGGTGTCTTGTTCTACATGTCTATCTTGTCTTTCTAAGCTTGACGCGAAGTTCCCGGAAAACCGGCCGGCCAAAAGAAACAGTAAAAACAAGGATAATATCACTACCTTTCTCGTTACAGCATTACTATAAAGCCAACTAGCAGCGTCAACAACGCAGGGTCTAGGATAGTGACGTCGCCGTGGAAGGCCAGTGGCAACGCTCCACTTATAATAATATAGCCTTAAAACTTTTGTAGTTGTCTCATTTTCCTTCGTCAACCAAAAATGGCGGTACCTTCGCAGTTACGTAGACAGGCCCGCTGGTACTAAGTGTGCAACAATTAAGGAGGCGAGCCACATGCCCAGGATATCCTCAAATCTAAATGGCTGGAGTTCATCATCATTTGAATCATCATCCAAATCTACGAATAGCCTCAAGTCAACACCTCTGGATATCGTCAGGGAGTATGACCTGAAGCCCACAATTTAAGATATCCTAGTGCCTAATGAAGCACGGGTATAGATCTTTCCTAAGGACAATAACTCCTCTTCCTGCTGGCAAGGCGACTGCTGCAACCACGCGCCGGCCACAGGCTCTCAACACCGCCCCCACCCACTAAGTTATCTCCCAAACTTGAGGTTCAGCAAAAGTCAGGATCGTAAACAAGTTTACGATAGCTAGCTTCAAGCAAAAGATTCCCACTATACAATATAATACACAATATTTTGGTTGCTTGATTGGCTGGTCTGTTGATTGATTTCTTTATCCCCACTTGAAGCAATAAATAGCAGAAAATTTATCTAAAGCCTGACAAAGGAACAATCTCATCAGCTTAAAGGCAAGAGACCATTCCTTAGCAAATATTTATAAATATAATAATTGAACAGGGCTGGAGGCACTGCAAACTGGCAGTATAACACAAGGTTATATTATTTCCTATGGTGAATACATATGTATATTTTTTTAGCTCATTTGCCCAATCTTAGTCCAAAACGGAGGGTAAAGAAATCAAAGAAAATGGAAAAAAACACTCTCGAGAATTTAATCACGATGAACAGTGAAATAATCGGAAACTTCGTTGAAGTAATTATCACCTGCAAACGAAGTAAGAGATGTGATAATGTTTTCGTTGAAGAGTTAAGAATATTTACAAATATAAATATTTGTATAGTTGTCTGTCCACCCAAAAAGTGTTCGAAGGAGAAAGTGGTCATAATTTTTTGTAGGGCGTTTGGTGGGTTGACCTGAATGTGACCCATGCCAAAAACTCGGTCTAGCTGGCCGTCAAAAATGACAGCGTTGAATTTTCCTCCACCACGACAGTTCGTCTGCAGCATTGGGCGATCTATTTTTTGCTATGTTATCCTTAAGCAGGTAATACAGTAGGGGCGTAGCGATGTATCCTTGTTGGACACAGCATCCATATGAATAACTAGGATTAATTAACTGACCATCGAAAATGATATCCGTTGCATTTGCCCCCTACTGCGGGTGATGGTCTTACGTCACGAGGTATTCTAGTTATTTTCTACCGTCATTTCTTAAAGGTACGGTCAACAAGTAAGACACTAATTGGTTACGTGCGTGCTCCGTCACTTATCGATTGGTAACTTGGATACAATTCAAGCATCGTTAATCTGATATTCAAAAAGAGGAATTTTCTGGAGTTATACTCGGCAGTCATTAATGATGGCGTAAGCCACCTATTCTTAGTATATGATATGGTTACGTGTATTCTGTTTCAGAGTAAAATATGAACGTTATGATATCCATAAAGTACGGATATTAATATGTGGTTACTGTTGAGCAGTATAATTGTTTTACAGTGCGGAAACTTATTTTGATATTAGTAGTTGTAATCATGTAACTGTATGTGAAGCTGCAAGGAAACTGAGGTGAACCCTATACCCATGAGAGAGGAATACCTCTGAGCTTTTCTTTTGTTTTGATTTTCCCTTTCCTTCTTTCGACATGAAGTACAAATAAAATGTTTAAATAATACATAAACTGCCCTAGTAGTAAACTACAATTTCATTGCATTATTAGAAACCACGTTTTTTCATCTTGTTCGAGAAAATATAAAAAATATTTCATGAAAGCAGAAATTGCAAGTCAAAGACGATCCAAACCTATGAAATTGAGTGGAGATATGGAGTGCACTCTTGCTTGCACCGATAATTATATATACTTAACTATTTCTCGCATTGATTTGTTACATTTATACAGTATGTATCAGTATGATAGCAAGTAAACTCAAGTAAACGCCATTAGTCACATTCAGTACGTACCTTCAGTGGTCACTGTGACGTATCATCACACTAAATGATATCACTTGTTTAGAGGCAAGATCTTACAACTGATAACGTTCGATCTACTGTATATATTTTCTGATAAGACGGGAAGCTCCGCAGACCCTTCAAGTCAGTTGCCTCGATGCGAGTGTGCCGGACTGTGTTGCGTTTGCTGGATAACATTATTGATATTACTTCTTGGCTGTAGAAGCGTCCATGTTACGGACGATATCGCGCAATACAGCCTGCACTTTTTAATTTTGAAAACTAGCGTGTTATATTTGTCTCTGAAAATTAGTGTCAACTGATACTTCGAAACTTTCGACAATTTTGATAACTTTATCGTTACAGGTATAAATTGAGATCAGCAATATACACGTGTAATTTTATAAATGAAAGAAGTGTGTAATACATGAGGTATGAAAAAACATGGTCATACACCATCAGAATTTATAAAATAAAATTTCTGAAAATGAAAAATATGGCTGTAGGATAGTCATGACATTTTGCATTGACGTAATTAATTTACAGTAGATAAGGCTGTCACAGCCACATTGAGTTATTGACTGTATGTTACTGTTGCTTAGTGCATGCCCAGAAGCTTTGTACTCGAAAGCTGATTGCCTGAGCATTAATTACTTATGACTGTTATACCAAGACCACTTAACTCAGTTGCACCACCGTTCATTTACAGAAGAGAGAAAAAAAATGTAAAATTTGGGTGTAGGCGCTGCCCTCCTAAATTTTCAGGTTTGTGACGTCAAGATGACGTCACACGACTGTGCAAATATCAGAGATTCCTCGCTGCAACAGTCGCATGACGCAATTGTGACGTTAGACACCTGAAAATTTAGGGGCCGCTGTCACCCAACAACGTGACTTGGGAATCACTATAAGAAACAAACTCCAACACGGTCAGCAAGTTGACAAGAGTGTGAAAATGGCAAGCAGAGTACTGGGATTCATCACCAGAAATTTTAAATACAAGTCCAAGGACATCATAGCTCCCTTGTACAAGGCGTTAATGAGGCCACACTTAGAATTTTCTCTTCAATTCTGGTCCCCACATCTCTGTAAAGATATCGATAACACGGAAAGACTCCAGCGCAGAGCAACGAAATCGATGCCTCAGCTAAGAAACAAGCCATATGAATGTCGCCTCAAAGAACTGGGTCTGATCTCTCGAGCAAAGACGACTGAGGGGGCAACTAATAGAAACATTCCAGTACTTGAATGGCTTAAACGACGTACATACATGCAGCGGGACTCTTTGAAAGAATCCTTAATGATCGCGTGCGAAACAAAGGTAAAAAAGTTAAGCATAAAGCTCGAAGAACGATCTCAAGTAAACAATTCTTTCCATCTTGCATTGTCAATTTGGAATAGACTCCCTTCCGATGGTGTTTGTGCGGAGTCAGTCAACGCGTTTAAAAATCGTCCTGACATACATTGGGAGAGGCATGCTCCACAGCTTAGAACTCCTCCTCCAGGAGTCGCAAACTCTTAACGACCAAGGCTTCCGAGGCCACCTTAATCCGTCTTTTTCGCTATCCAGCTCCAACTACACAGTTTGACGTCTCCAAGCTCCGCATATCAGCTGCTCTTGATCATGCTTGCGTGCATTCGTTATCGTCTCTTTGGCAGGGATACTTCACCATTTTTTTCTTTTCTCCACTCCTCTATATCCTACTAACATAATGACAATAGCTCATAGAGAGCTGAGGCGTAGGCTCCAGTGTCTCTTTGGGAATGGGCCTATTGGTTCGTTTACTGCCGCCTATCTAATGTAAATGAACTGTGGCATACAGAGCAAAAATCTCACGAAGTTAGTACTAAACCGGATCCACACTGGCGACAGCAGTCGTACAGCCATACAACTGTCCGTCCGATTACGTTGCCGTGACCGTGACCACAATTTTACGAAATTGAACATTACTCTAAATCATGCCTCATTGCGGGGGCTCAAATATTCATACAAAACTCAAAAATTTAATGCCGCGACTTGCTGTGGCGTAAAAACAGTATTTTCTTCTTAGAATTTAGACTTTTTCGGAGATGAAATATTGTGTAACAGTGAGCAAGCCGAAGCCATGCTTGCAATAATGTAATTGGATGAGTTGTTTGGTGACGGTGCAGCATCAGTTTCCAACCGTCATTGGGGTCACTTTACACCGGAAACAAGCTAAGCATTGGCCAACTTTGCACGGTTATTTATCGGGCGTAGTGATAGCGAGGGTATCAAAAAGTGAATTGAATAAATAACTATGCTATAAATAATGTTTCACTTTTTAGGGATTGGGTACGAACAACGGAAGAACGTAAGTAAAGTCATAGAGCATTGTACGGTACCCAGTGCAGCTCAGTAACATGTTAGAGTTACTGCGCTGTCTGAACATGGTGGTGAAATAGATAAGAAGAAAGGCAGAAATGGTCATAATTAGTAGACAGCAAAATTTTCAGAGCCAAGAAGCGATATAACTGTGCAATATGGTGAAAAGTTTTGAAAGAATAAACGTTTGTTGAAACTTTCTATGAAACAACTAAAAAATCTCTACTTGAAATAGCTTGTATGGTAAAAATTTAGTTTTTTAAACTTGACAAATAAATAAATAAATAAAATAAAGTCACTTCAACATGTCGTCCGAAACGATTTGGTTTGGAGTACACTACAGAAAGGCTGTAAAGCTCACTGCTGCAACGACCATGGTAAATATTTTATTACAAAGAATATTTCACTGAAAGATGTTTGCAGTTGTTCGAAATTTCTCTGCCTAGTCAGTACTATGTCATATCCACACCAATGGTAAACTGAAATCAATATTATACCACGACACTTTCCGGCTACTTGACTTGCTCCCAACGCTTTGCGACACCTCATGAAGACATGACCCACATCTTGGCACCGCCTGTTCTAGACTAAGTAGGCAACCCGCTTTTGTACCTACTTGTTCTAAACTAGTTTCAAATTGTATGAGAGTTAGACAGGCAGTCAAGTTCTCGAATGCAATTTAATGTTGCTGACTTGAATATACTGTTATTACTAGAGGAGTTTTTTTGAAAGTCTTCTGGGTTTTCTTATTTACTAGTGGACCCGTGCGTGAAAAATCACGCAATAACCTATACGTTTGCATAATGCATCTAGGCCGGTGCGGAATCTCCTCTTCTCTTATTACCTCCGCCAAGGAGGTTATGTTTTCGTCGTGTTTGTCTGTCTGTCTGACTGTTTGTCTGTCTGTCACCATGATAACTCAAAAAGTTATGAACCGATTTGGATGAAATTTACTGGGATTGTTAAGTATGTTAGGAGGAACAGATGATTAACTTTTGGCAAAGAAATGTCCATCCGTTTGTTTGTTTGTTTGTCTGCCTCATTTTTCTCGATGTCATAACTCAAAAAGTTATGGATGGATTTTGATAAAATCAACATGAGTTGTTAGGTATAT
>LQNS02278082.1:8217393-8233997 GCA_001587735.2 Parhyale hawaiensis | reverse complement strand
AAACTTATGTTTCGTCGGTTTCGTTGACAATTGCATCAAAGTGGGAAGAATAGCTCATGCAACGAAATCATCTGTGGGAAGAAACTACGAATCAAGAAGCATGAGAGTGCCAACGGAAAATTCAGATATCTTCAGTGCTACGATTTCAACTTCGGCAATGCAAGGAGTGCATTCAGACATGAGGTCGCCCGATACTTTGCCGTAGATTCAATGTATGGAGAAGCTAATACTCGTACAAATCAGACTAAGCCTGCGATGTCTTCATTGTTGGAATTTCAACTGTCCCTGCTTAAGATTTGTTTGCCATCTTCTGCAACCCGGCCTATTTTCTGCATATCACTTTCAATGGAGCTTGAGAGGACAACCAGAGCCTCCAACCTGGGCTAAATTCCGCCTATCTATTTCGTTAAGAGCGTGACACCAAACATATAAATATATATATTTATACTTCCATTGTAATAATGACTTCTTCAAGACAAGAATTTGATTAGCCTAGAAGTCATTATTACAATGGAGGCATAAAATTAACCAAGACGTCCTCTATTTTCTTCAATATATATATTTATATTATTTTCTTGAAATGGCATAAATATAGATGACGATTATAAGCAGTTGAAGAAATTTAGATACCCACGACGTGCGTTTCGCTATTCTCCAGCTCATCAGGTGGGAGGGCAATGTTGTTAAATTTAGTTCTTGAAATCTTGCGAAATTTAGTGAGGTTACCATAGGAAGGTGTAACTATGATACCGGCTGTTCCAAATGTATAAACGAAATTTCAAATCAAGCAAATGTTTCGTCATATATATTTATATTTGGATTAGAAGCAGTTAAAGAAATTTTGATACCCACGACGCGCGTTTCGCTGTTCTCCAGCTCATCAGGTGGGAGGGTCAAAGTTGGTAAATTTAGATCTTGAAATCTTGCGAAATTTAGTGAGGTTACCATAGGAAGGTGTAACTATGATACCGGCTGTTCCAAAAGCATAAATGAAATTTCCAAACAAGCAACTGTTTCGTCAATTCTCAACTACAGTCCGATGCGTAGACTCCAATTACTGCACGTTGCAGACACACAAATGTACCGAGGGCGACAGTTTACAACCTGCCGTAGGTAAAAGGCTGGCACATCATCATGGCGATCTTCGTAGCAAATACGAATTCCACAATTGGCGAAAACACACACACACAATAGCTGAAAGTTAACTTGAAGCGTTGGTAGGCCTCCGATGATGGTCGAAAATCTTCAAGATGCAGCATTCATCAGTGTGTCTGCAACGTGCAGTAATTGGAGTCTACGCATCGGACTGTAGTTGAAAATTGAAAAAACATTTGCCTGTTTGAAAATTTCATTTATGCTTTTGGAACAGCCGGTATCATAGTTACACCTTCCTATGGTAACCTCACTAAATTTCGCAAGATTTCAAAATCTAAATTTACCAACTTTGACACTCCCACCTGATGAGCTGGAGAACAGCGAAACGCGCGTCTTGGGTATCAAAATTTCTTTAACTGCTTCTAATCCAGATCTACATTGCAGCCATCTCAAGAGAATATATTTATATATACATAAACACACGACGGTTATTCTTAGTATTAGATTAGATTTGACCCCAAGCTTTCGAGCTATATTGCGCATAGCCCGTCTTCAGGGAAGCGAAACTTCAGATTCCGTCAGCAGCACCAAGTTGCAAAGTATAGAAAAGTTGTATCCTAGCTACCAATTAAGAAAAGCTTGGGGTCAAATAAATAAGAAAAACCAGAAGACTTAAAAAAAAACTCTATGAATACATCTGGGTGTCATCGTATATTTTAAGAAATTCACTGTTATTACTGTACATATAAGTAGCTATATGTGCTCTAACACGTCTTCATTGAATCATCATTTTAATTTGAGTAATTTGTGGCATACTATCATAACGGATTAGAAATTAAGTGTAAGTGGGTACTGTCTAGGACTAAGTTCTTTCACTGTATTTTCATGTTTACCCTAATAATGGCTTGAATGTTAATGTGTAGCTTTAATACTTTGCATCTCTCATATTCAACGTTAAGAACACTTTATCAGAATCAATATTGTAGACTATGACTAATCTTCAGTGACACGCCATTCGCCTGTGTAAAGACTAATTAATTCGCCTGTGTTATTCCAAAAGTTATAATTCATTTTCTCTCAATGTTGACATCTTTATCAACCGTGAGCGAAGCGAAGAGCATTGATGAGGTTTTCGTTGAAGATTTAAGTATATTTGTTTGACTGTCCACCCAAAAAGAGGGAGAAGAAGCTGAACCTTTATCACATTTTTTTTCAGGCAGCCAGTTGGTTTGCATGAGATGTGAAAAATGGCTAAACTCTTGAGTCAGCTGGTCATAAAAAATGACGGCTTTGAATTTGCCCCCACCGTGGGTGATAGTCATACGCCACGAGACGTTCTAATAAATTTCATAATCTTGATGCTTTAAGAGTTAAATCTGCTTGCACGTTTGCTTCAGCGTTTATCCTTGGTTCTCAATCATGAAAGAATTTCTCTCAACAACGGCAGTGGCGTTCGGAAGATGAGTGATGGCTGGGTCAACTCCTTGACTGCATGCCAAGAGGACCCACGTATTGGGCCTGGTAGTGAAAAATGTTATAAAGCTAAGCATATGATGGCTTCAACTTCAAAGTATCTTCCAACATTAGCGTTGGTTTTGTCTGTTTGGATCGTGTTGCGAATGTTAACCTTATCTCGATCATGGTCGAGACGGCTGAAAACGCCATTTTATTTAATATGCTGGCTTGAGTATTCTGCAGTTTCACGAGCAATGGCTTTCGGTATAGCGGCCGTAGCCAAATCATTTCTCGTCACCGCACTTCAGAAAAAACTACAGGTCATGAGCTTACCCGATTTCAATGAAGCTCCAAGGCGTAATGAAGTTCAATCGAAGACGCCTTGAAGCTGTAGGGCTTGTAAGCCCTCGAGCTCCACATGTACATATTACTTTCCGTGAATGCATGGACCTTCTTATTCGCCCGATTTTCGAAATCAGATATATACAACACTGTGCCTTACGGAAGGCGGCCCACCCCAATTGGGGTATGAAGCGGAAGAGATTAAAAACCGTTGCAGTAGGTGAACCGTGAAAAGGCAGACATTTTGGATGGCAGCGTCTAATGCAAAATTACGTTCCTCAGGTGCTCGCGCTAATCCTCTCCATCACGTCCATTGTCATCGTTAATGTCGATTCTGCGGACTGCTTCATGTCGGATTGGGATGACTGGGATGATGAGGACTGCTTCGCTGGTAGGCGTAGTCAAAGTTTACTAATTCAAACTAATAGCATATGTTTCCACACTGGCATATCAGAGCTCCGTATACAGTTTGCCAAGTCTAGTACATTGTAAATATTAATAATAATCTGAGTACCGTTCGAGTAGTTTCTATTTTTGTTAAAATGAACCGTATTCATTGTTTTACAGGCATACTGTTGTATTCTTTTTTATGAAGCTTACATTTTTTTATAGGTGCTTGCTTTTTGCTTTCATGTAGTATCGCGACCACGCATGTTTCATTTTAAAGTCAGCGACGGTTTTTCTTAAATTAACAATATATTTTTTCCAGGCTATTGGCTTTTCGCGTTCATAATGATTGGTGCCACGGCTTCTGTAATCACGTCAATCCTTCTGCTCATTGGACTCGCTCGGGTAATGTATTGCAAAGCGGGACGAAACTTTTTTGCGGGTATTTTATTTCTCTTCATCCCCATCATGCAAGCCGCTTCTCTGAGATTTGTGATTAGATGCCCTAGTCTGTCGTTTAGCTCCACAAAAAGTATTGGGACATACATAACAAGAAGGCCTAATGACTAAAAAAATTGAAATATGCTCCTACAGCCCCCTGAAAATCTATCATATAAAGATTATATACTCTATACCTTGACGCTAAACTTGCCAGATTTGTGGCAGAGTGATTTGACAATAGGCGTGATACGTACAATGAGTCACCAATTAGAGAACAAGGTCTTCTGAGGATAATAGTATACTCTAATTTATTAAAAAATGTTGAAGTTGAGCGCTTCAATCTACAGGAAGCAGCAAGTAAACGAGTACAGATACCTTCACTATAGTTTTTCTGACATGAGGTCTTGCCAAGCACGCAAGATGTGTTATGTAAAGTGTATCGAAGCATGTCTGTAAGATTTACCCACGAATAGGTGAATTGACTTGATTAAGTAGAAAATTAATGATAGTATCAGACAACTGAAAATCCATTCAGAGGCCTGCTATAAGCTTCCATGTATAGGACACAGTAAGTAAGCTTAAATAATTAAGTAAGATTTACCCACGAATAGGTGAATTGACTTGATTAAGTAGAAAATTAATGATAGTATCAGAAAACTGAAAATCCATTCAGAGGCCTGCTATAAGCTTCCATGTTTAGGACACAGTAAGTAAGCTTAAATAATTGATTTTATTATAGATTTTCTTATATGCAGTTCTGTTGCCGACTAGAACACACTAGAAAATGTGTTCTGCAAGGTGTACTGAATTGTTTTAAATAAATTTTGCTCTTCAAGAAGTGAGTTGATTTCATTGGAAACAACAGTGGCATAAAAACTAAACATTCACTCAGGGGCTTGTAAGCACAAAGTGATGTACTCGCAACTGGACCAAATTACGAACAGCACCTAAAATTATCTATTGGTGACGGGTAGAGGAAAAGATGGGAACCATTGACTAAGGCTACCTACTTCGCATTCCGTTTTACCCTACCTGACTGTTCCTTTGCAGGGGCTCCTGCGCAACTTGATCATTTACATGGGAGCTGCAACTGTGGTCTGCTTGGACTACCTGGTCTGCGGCATAGTAGGGATCAGCTACGACTGGAGCACCGGCGTCGCAGTGTTGCTCTTCCTGGAGGCAGTCTGGCTTGGAGTCAGTGTTGCCGTTGTTTACAAGTGTCGGGAAGTGATGGTAAGACATCTTCTTCTTGAGTCTCTTCTTCCGTTGACATTTCTAAACAATTAGGGTGCGTCATCCTAATTGTTTGACCTGATTACTCAGCAGTTGATGTCTGCAAAGCTTCTATACGAGGCCATTACCTTTGTCAGAATTTAAGAGGGTCAAAGGGAGCACAGGTCGTTTCATAAGAGCATTCCGTCGATGGCACCATTGCTCTTCATGATCTGTACTAGACTGCAGCCGTACACAGTTCTGGGGCCAGTTGACTTATATCTGCAGTACGAACCACTGTGTGTGTTTGTTTCTCCGTATGGGGTACGGTCAAGTTGACTTTACCTTCACCATTACTCTCTGACACACAGTTGGGGCCATTGTCTCGTTCTTTAGTCGTTTATTAGGTCTTCTGATCTAAAGATTCTGGTACTTTTTTTGCATATTTTGTTGTCTAATACTTTCTGCTCAGCATATTTCATTGTCACGTAATTATAACTGACAGCTTGTTACAGGTTATTGCTCTTTCGCTGATACCTATATTTTTAAATCACAAGATTACACTGTCATCCTGTTACAAATTTCCTTATCTTCAATATTCATATCACAGATTCATCTAGGACGTGCCATCTTCTTTGCAAGTTGTGGTGGTGTTGCGACTAACAGCCAGTTTTATCCGGCACAGGCTCCATTGAAGGCCGGGGGAGTGGAGGGAGATAGTCAAAGAAAGAGTGAGATGCAAGAAAGTCGGAAACGCCGAGGGGGCCCTCCCAGAGATGCATGGGGATGAGAGCCATTGGAAGAGCACTACACAAAAAAAAAAGGATATAAGACTGTTTACGCACCTCTCTG
Organism: Parhyale hawaiensis; assembly: GCA_001587735.2. Lineage (NCBI taxonomy): Eukaryota > Metazoa > Arthropoda > Malacostraca > Amphipoda > Hyalidae > Parhyale > Parhyale hawaiensis. The sequence continues at coordinate 8,228,213 of LQNS02278082.1, read as the reverse complement.
ACAGAGTAGGCACTGTATGACTATAATCCCGATTCTATGGTTGTGGGAGGCAAAGGCCACACAGTAGTCAGACTGCAATGGTGAATGCGAAGTGCGATAGGGGCGGGGCAGTCTCAGTTGCAGAGACGGCGGAGGAAGGGGACGAGTACCGAGCACCTTCTTGACCTTAAGCCTCGCGCCATAGGTCACTATAACCCTGTGAACTGTTACCATGGCCGCCGACAGAGTGGCGGTCGCGATCACGCCACCAACCAAGTGCGACACCGAAAGCCTGGACTTTGGAGCCACCATGTGTTGTATGTAATGTATTAAAGGTAAAGGTAAAGTCAACTTAGACCATACCCTCACCTGGGAAAACCCCATGCACTACTTTGTGCTGCGGGTATAGGCCCACTGGCTCCAGATGAGTAAGTGTAGTTGCAGTCGACCTCGGGTCACCAAGAACTATGGCGCCAATTTGACGGAAGGAACAAATGACCCGAGATCCCCCACCCCCCTCATTTCTGAGGAAGGCAATCATACACAACTGCCGAGTCAGCGCACCAAGATCTGCAAAGAGCTCACTGCCTGGCTGGGCATCGAACTGGCGAGCGATACAAGGTGTTAGAGCTGAGAACGGAAGCATGCTGCTACCGTGGGGGCACAGGCATGTATTGCATGTATTGAAGGCCGCTGTAGGCGGTAGCGTGTCATGCGGCGAGTGATCTATGACCAAAGCTTGCAAAAGATACTGGCTGTCAAGAAAGGTCAAGGGACACTGACTGGGGGCATTTGAGATTCGCAGTGAAGGTGACTAGAAGACGCCATGCGGTGTGAGCCTGTGGCCGCTCGCAGAGCTTCATTTTGGATGACTTACAACTTATCTATGGAAGAAGCTGAGATGAAATACCAGACCGGAGCTGCATAAGTGATGACAGACCGAAGGAGGGGATTATACGTTCAAATTAACGTTTCTTTATGCTGGTTAGTGCCAGCTAGGGCTGTCAGGATCAGTAATCTAGAGAATGCATGGCTTCGGATTTCCTCAGGGTACTTATAGAAGAGTAGTCTAGAGACCCAGTGGACGCCCAGGATTTTGGGGACCTTGTCTACGGAGCGAGGGGTCTCTATTGGGTGACCCCTGGGTCCTTGTTTACCTCATCCGTACCCAGAGAAAAGACCGTGCATGGGGTGGGCTTTTTAGTAGCAAAAGGGTAAAATTATGCTCCCTGGCCCATTTCGCGTTCTCATCCGCACGTGCCGAAATCTCAGGGGCTGCAGGTGCTACCTTAGCAACTGCTTCTGAACAGTAAAATTGTCCGCGAAGGAAGTGACGAGAGCAACAGACGTGGAGAGAGGGAGGGCAAGCAGGGATTGAAAAGAAGGGAGACTCCACAGATCCCAGAGAAAAGTCATAATGTATGGGACGGTAGGGTGAAGTGGCCGACCCAAAATGCCACCAAGCGACTTTTCCACTCAGGTAAGAGGATAACCAGCGTACTACGTTATGATTTAGTATAGAAGATAAGACTTCGTCATGAAGTTTGGCGTAATTGACTGTGTCGAAGACCTTCGAAAAGTCAACGGCCTATGCAAGTCTGTATGGGAGGTTTTGGTCTGCTAAAGCCTACTGTAATAATCTGCGCCAGATACAGTAGGGCTGATGTCGTAGATCTGCCTGGCTTGAAGTAGGTAGTGCAACGGATAACTGGGGAAAGAGGAGCTTCACAAGCAGCTTAGCCGCGGAGCAGAGCAAAGAGATTTGCGCTAAGAGCTTTCTTCGTTTATCGGCTTGCCCGGTTTGGGACACACGTGAGTACGATGATTGCAGCGCTCCACGGACTTCCTCAGGCTCTCCTGGCGTCTTCTGATTGGGGACAGTGTCATTCCCCTTGCCGACCCGAATGTGGTGCTTTCACACCTGAAGTACGACTCTCCTGAAGGGGTTCGCGGCGGAAAGAGGGCGACAAACGATCAAACGCCGCCTCCTTCTCCAAGCGGAAGAAATCCCAGTCCGCTTTGCTGCAGTTGGTGACAAAACGGGGACCCAAGAGTGACGGGGAGTGGCAGCTGAGCAACAGAGTGTTTGGGAGGGGGTCTGAACAAAAGGAGACAGAACTGTGTCGTTGAAAATCCAGCGCACACCGGGCGCTCGAAACTTTGGGGCCAGGTGAGAAAGGAGATCCGTAGCTGGGGAAACAAGTAGGAGTTTCCCCATTAAGGACAACTAGCTCACTAGAGCAGAGAGCCTCATGAAGCGCCTCACCTCCGCCGCTGCGGCGCTGGTTGTTAGGTGGGGCCAATTAGGATGGTGGGCGTTGGAGTCCCAAGAGACCAGCTCGTCGGAGGTCTGTCGGATAGGGAATTTGGGGAATCTGAGGAATAATCGGATAGGCGGAACACGAAGAGGAAGGGAGAAAATAGATATTGTACTCATGTAAATAACTATCAGGATTTGTGTGCTTTATCCCATCTCATGGATATGGTAGAGTATCTTCATCAAAAAATTTGTCCCCCATTGTAGATGATTCTTTTTCACATTACGAAATACGAGGATGATCAGTTATTGTGTGGTGGTTTCTCTTGTTTTTCAGTTCATTTCAAGATTTACTTAAGCATGTTCGATTGGGCGCCAGTATCAAAACCTTTCGAGGTTTGACTTGTTAGATACTTCAAGCAGGGGCTCTGACCTCAGCCTGAAGCTGAGGGTTCAGGGGCCATCCATGACATTTCCAGAAATTCAATCTTGCTCCTTAAAATGGAGCTTTCTGCCGGCTCAGCGTAACGCGGAGCTTGTGGCGCTTGTAGCACGAATCAAAGTGATGAAACCAAAGCTTCTGTCTGAAGTTTTGGATAAGTCAAGCCCGAAAGGCTTAGTTTCGACGACCACTCAAACATGGCAATAGCTCATAGAGGGCTCGGGCGTAAGTTAGGGGGTCTGTTTGGGAATGGGCCTATTGGTTCGCCTATTGCCGCCTATCTAATCTAAATGTCCAAAGTAAAGGTTGCATCTTTTTCCATGTCCTTGCTTAGCTCCGTTTCCCGTAAGAACATGAATATGAGAGCGCTCTATTAGGTAGAAAAAGTTGGCGTTAGAGGACTGACTTGCCCGGATTTTCAGACAAGTGCGCTGGCTTCCGATTTTTTATTCAGGTTTGAGGTATTGACTCTTAATCAGTTGCCTGGGATACTCCCATGAGCTTGGTCTTACCACAGTAAAATGGAAACTTCAGTCGACCCAACATAATCGGTCTGCCTGCATGCAACACGATTCACAGCGACGAGCTGAAGTTCCTCTCTGCATTTCCGGAGAAGTCAAGTCAGGCGGGATAGGCTTAGACCGACTTTGCCGGCTCAATCGCACATGTTGGGACTTTGAACCGTGTTGGAAGCAACGCGACTACTTTGAACAGGCTAAAAACTCCAGCTTAAGGAGTAAGATTGAGTTTCTTGAAGTCCCAAAGGGAATCGAATTAAGGTCTATGCTTGGAGCTCAATTCATCGGGTCGACGCCTGCGACCCTGTCAGCAGTTTCGGACAGGTCAAGTCTCGAGTATTTAATCTGGACTCTCTGTCGAGCGTACCCAAAGTACGGTGTCTCACCTTCCTTAAGAGCAATTTCTTCCGTTTTCAAGGAATGATAATGGATTAGTTAGCTTGTTCTAAGCCTTTTCTTTTCAGGTTCGTCGTCTAGCACGCAGTTCTGGTGTGTCATTCTATTCCAAAATCCTTTCTCCTTTTAAATTACAATTCCAAATAAAAACACGATCATCTAGCGTCCATTTTCTGAACCTTCTTGAGCTTTTCCTCTTATCTCAGTTATTTTAGCGTATCACAAATTTACAATATCTTCAGGTAGCTTTTGGGGATTCGAAATAGGAATGCCAGTTTCCAGCTCATTTCATCAGCCTGGTGGAAGTTCTGAGTAAATCTACCGATACCATAGCAATCTTCATTCTCTAAATTCACTCTCTGTTTGTTTTCTCATGGCAGATGGCGGTGCCTCCTCCTCAACCTCATATTGTCCTTCCTCAACGGGTCATGATGAGTGGCCCTGGCGCTGTGGCAATCGATGATCGAGTTCTTCAGGGTGGTTATTCTCAGCCGACACAAAATCAAAACTATCCAAACTATCCAAGCTCTCTTCCACCTCAAACTACAAGCTATCCATACCCACAGCAGCCTTATAATAAAGGCTATCCGTACCCACAAACAGGAGTAATGAATTCTCCTCAGGGAACGATGGACCCACCTCCGCCATACAGCGCCAATGCGCCGTCATACCCTACGACTGGAGCTCCATACCCTGTTCCAACGGCACCTTACGCTAATCCTGACACGAAGCACACCAGAAGTGGATCACTATCCTCTACTTCTTCTCTCTCTTCTCATTGATATCAAGAACAGCTTAGATGTCAATACCAAAAATACGTATATAATACCCTAATAGTGAGATGGTAGAACGCAGTGGGAACAAAGGAAATTGTTTTAAAACTGGAAATCCCTATCCTCTACTCCTTTTCCTCCTGACTAAGATGAAGGAACGGACTAATTGGAAACGAGTGGGACATCGTAACTAGTGTATTCTTGTCAACTCTGCTTCTATCTCGTACTGCAGTGAAAGAATGAAACGGGGACAGGGCACCCATGGAATTACACCTCTTTTTTATATTAGTTTGTGGCACATAAAGTTCGATACAGATGAAATGTGTGAGAGACATAAAGGCAGCCGCAGCCAACGAAGCTAGAGAGGATGACTGATGCATTGTTTACCTTTCTCGCCTCTTCTCATCGATAGATATAATTGCCCTGACAGCACATATGATGGCCAAGAATGAAAGATATTCAAGATTTGTGCAAGAAACTCATTTAATTTCATTTTACTTGCTTGAACATGTGCACTGTACGTTTGATTCCGCTTCTTTAGCCATAATGCATTAAAAACCTAAGTTCTCTGACAATCTTAGAAAATATAGCGCTTTAATTTGGCTCTCGGTTTTGGCTCCTTGATCTAGCAAATGACAAAAGTGTTTCTAGTGCACTAACTTAGCAAATACCATATACATTTCACTACTTCTATCGCAATAACTTGAGAAATATATACATATTGACGATACATTTCGACTCGTTGCTGGAGGTACCGCCAGAGTTTTCAGAGGCTAGAAATCTCGTAGATTTCGATTGCTTAGGAGGAGTAAGTAATTATCAATGTTGAGAGTACAATCATTCAAATTGTAGCTAAGAATGCTGACACTGACCAAAAAGTTTATATTTCTTTCATATTCAGCTCACTGGAATTATGGTCATGAATATATTTGTAGGATATAAAATGTAAAACAATGGCAATACTGCTTTAATTAAAATTTAGGTATATATATATAAACACTTGCATACCTACACTGAATTACGGGCAACCAACTAGCTCTTTTAAACATTGCAGGGCACCTTGCATCAAACTTTATATGAGTAATTGACAATAAATTATTTTGATAGATGTCCTTGCGACCGCGTAGGAAATTTAGATCATTTGCCACATGATATACCGCATCTTCATCCGTTTAGGAAACTGTGTTTATTACTCTTTGCATTTTTATGCCAAAACATCACTGTTCGGCTAGCACATCCTCTTGCTTATGCTTTGTGTCTCATGTCATATGATTTATAGATACTTAAGTCCTATTCATTTGTTGAATTATTGCAACTGCTTCTTAAAATAAGTTTAGGAGTGTCGAGATCATACTGAAACTACATGTAATCAATAGCAAGTTCACAAAGACGCCTTCATGTGATCACGAGTCACGTATTTTCCAGGATGTTTTCGGTACAGGTATTCCTTCAGAGAAACTATTTTGGTAGTTTGAATCATATTTATTCTTAAATACAATACAATATATGTACAATATACTTCTTAGTATATGTTGAAGTGAATTGAAGTGAAAAAGTATTACATTCGGCGCTGACTCAGCATTTTGAAACTAACAGTGTTCTTAACGACGCTTAGCACGGTTTTAGGGCAGGTAGGAATGCTACCCATGCTGTGTTTAACCTTGTTAGTGACCTTTTATATGCTATTAATAACAAAACATTTACGGTCTGTTTATTTTCAGATCTAACGAAGGCGTTTGATACTGTAAACATTGATATTTTAGTGAAGAAACTCGACCATTATGGTATAAGAGTGTCTTTAAAACATCTCATTGCTAGCTATTTGTCTAATCGTGATCAGTTTGTAGCTCTGGGAGATACACAGTCAGACTCAGAGACTTTAAACATTGGTGCGCCGCAGGGGTCTATTCTGGGCCCTTTACTATTTAGCATATATGTCAATGATATCTATTTTGAGGGGGTAAGGAGTCAACTATATGCTGATGACGCTGTGTTCTACGTAAAGGATATTTCACTGCAGGGAGCTATTGAAAAAATGAATGATTTTATAAAGATTCTTCTCATGCACGTCTGTTTCTTGTCTAAGCGCTGGTTTTTATACCCTCCGTCTCAAGGGAGCTGTTACTGTGTGTGATACGATAAATTGCCAGCTGGTAGATTAAATTCGTATTTTAGCTATATTACTATTATTCGCGCCAGTTTGAGGTAACCCGATCATGAGTGTTTCACTGTCAGAGTAGAGCTGTTTTGTTTCTCATGCAGCAGATGCTATAAAGGTCGAACGACCGCACTTCACATTTTTACATGGTGTAAATATTGCCTTTTTAGTCAAGCAAATAACCTTGAAAAACATTTTTGTGTTTGTTTCCTTGCATTGGCTTATGAGCCAAACAGCTTGGATTCTGTGAGTGAAAATCAAAATTTAGGCGATCATGACTCCCAAGAAATCGCGTAATAGAACGCCGTAACCTACAAAACCTGTTGTGCGACGATATACAGGGACATCCATGTTAGTGCATCGTAGTAAACACTGTAGAAACTGCTGCAATCTGCTGCGAAAGAAGTGCTCTATGATTGCAGAATATAAATGTAAAGCGATTGGGATCATATTATTAACATAAGCTATTCTAATTAGCTTCAATTTTTACCGAAAATTAGGGCATTTTTGATTAAGCACGAAATTAAGCATTTGAGGCTTAACTTGTTCGAAACGTCAAGCAGATATGTTGCATGCGACCCTTAGAATTGAGTTTCAGAAATTGATCCGCACCAAGTTACCTATGACGCATCTATAAACTAAATCGTTTTCCTTAAAATGTAGTTTTCACCAGACTTAAAGTAATCAAGTTGCTTGTTAAACATGCAACACAATTCAAACTGACGAAGGCAAAGCTTTTGTCTGACGTTTCGGACAAGCCAAGCCTCGAAGGCTTAACTTTACCTCCAAATCGAGCATCTTCTATGTCATAAGCCTGGGGTTTCTCCACTTTAGATCGAGTGTTGGATGCTCCCTAAAACACACACGCAGCCTATTGTATTTGGGTTGAGACTGCATTAGGAATACAAGCATGGCTTGTTCAGGCGGCCGGACAGGCCGCGTGTGCGGGGTCCTCAAAATGTACAGATGATGACAGCGCATACCATTGCCAAGCAGGGGCCAAATAATGGGCAGCATTGCAGTGTAGTTTGTTAATTATGTTATTGCCTGATGTTAGTATCTAATGTAACTTTATCATTAATCTGTCTCCAGTGTACCATGTCCCTTTGTGTACCTAATAAAGCATGTTATTATTATTATGCTTATTAACGCATGTCTGTTGGTATCGGTTGCGCTAGCAATCTTTTCAATTTTCCTGAATTCTGAAGGAGTACTGGAACATACGAAGTACAGTTCGGAAACAGTAGCGATGCATCCTCAAGTAGAACTTCCTATGATAACTGGCTAAAATATGCACAAAATCCTCGCGAAATACATTTGACCAACTTTGAGCCTCCCACCTGACGAGCTGAGGTAAGTAGACCATGAAACGCGCTTCTTGGGTAACTAAATTCTGTTTGTGTTTCGCAACGCATTCTTCAGTAATTCATGTAATGCAATTTCAAAACAATAATTAACATTTAGAGCAGTGGCAAGTTACTTATATCATGCAGCTGGCGAGGAAACTGCAAATGTTAAATGGGTATGCTGCATATTGGAAAGCTTTTACAACCTCAAGAAGCCTACCGTCGCATTTTCAACTACTGGATGCTCTCATGAACATTCAATAATCACAACTTCAACAAGAAATTTCTATCTCTCTGCAACTACGACTTCTACTTGACGATGAGATTAATTTACTTCCCAGTGTTCATTATAAAAAAAAATGATGCGGCTTTTTTTTTTCTAACAACTAGAGCTGTGATATTTTTATTGAGTCAGGGACTGCCCGTCTGAGCATCCTTCAACCACATTCATGTATGAAATGTTTTTATGAAATCGCAATTAACTAACCGGCTAACTGGTCTACATCAAGTTTTTCTATATGGATTTTCTATTTGCCGCTGCTTGGAGGTGGCCACTGCCGGAGGTTTGAAGGTTACATGTGCTAAGAAGTGCATGTACTGCATGAATTGCTTCAACCGTGTTATTACCCTCTTCATTGCTCTTCGTTGCAAGTCACTGTGGATAAACTATGCTAAGATTATTTACTCAAAGTATACACGATATTTATTGGTGTTATTTCATCACACCCTCTATAAATGCCAAATTAATTTTTACGTATAGTCTTCGGGAGAGTTCTTAAAGAGCTAAATTTCACTTCCATTCTATTGAGAAAAGTGAAACCTTTGCATGAAACGAGCAAACGAAGAAAGAAAACTCACTTATTAAATCTCATCTTGATGCTGTGCATATCATAATAAAGGGAACAACTCCCTAAGGTGTTCCCTGGCCTGAACAACGACATGGAATGAGGATCAGCAGTAGACATATTGGTTCCCAGTCGTAGGCACAAGGTGCGCATGTGTTAAGCAGAGAATTTACTCAAGAGAGGTTATTCATGTATTACTTAAAAGTTAAATGATTGAATAATATAGCTACTCATTGCAATATCCTTTATCATGCGGTGGCTGCTCCACTGGAAGGCTAAGGGGAGGCCGTATCAAAACGTGGAAGGGCTTCGCAGTACAAAAATTCACTCTATGTATGTTGGTTACAGGGTAGCAATGCTGAGTGGAGGGTGAGGGAGCATGGCTCAGGGACTCATAAACACCACTTATATTATATTATCTATGAGGAAAGATTTAGTGCTGGTCGAAAGTGCCATGACATGAAGAACCGTTTTGCATTTCCCGAAGTATTCATTATCAACCGCGAACAAAGTGAGAGAGGTAATACAATTTCAACTAAATGCTTTGCTTCTCGTCTAATTGTCTATATATATATATATATATATTTGTCTGTCCACCCAATAAGTGGTCGAAGGAGTTCAGCAATCTTCATAATTTTTGTAGGGAGTTTGGGGGGTTGCCTTCGATGTGACCCATGCCAAATAAGTGGGCACAGCTGGCCATCGAAACGACGGCGATGAAATTTGTTCTTCACCCAAAAACGGGTAGAAGGAGTTGAGCTATGCTCATAATTTTTTGCAGGGAGTCTGGTGGGTTGTCCTCAATGTCACCCATGCAAAAGAGAAAAAAAAAACAGGATTAGCTGGCCATAAAAAATGACGGCAATGAAATTTGCTTTCCACTCAAAAACTGGTAGAAGGAGTTGAACTATGTTCATCATCTTTTGCAGGGAGTCTGGTGGGCTGTCCTAAATGTGATCCATGCCAGAATACTAGGATTAACTGGCCATAAGAAACGAAGGCAATAAAATTTGCCTCCCACCGCGGGTGATGGTCTAACGCCACCGAGACGTTCTAGTTGTTTGATAGCTTAATTGCAACCTCTATCAAGCGAAGCCACTGGAAGCACGTGGTATCAGTCGCCTACTATTCGGCTGAAAAGTAAGCTTCTCATCAAAGACAACACCAAGAATCTCCAAGGAGCTAGACCTCTGAAGCAAAGTGTCATCTATCTCCAGATGTGGATGCTGCGGTAAAAGTGTCCGAAACCGACTGACAGTCATAGACTTGGTATTACTGGCATTCAGCTTCATAGTCCAGGCAGAGCACTATGCACTAATGAGTGACGAATTCCTTTTCAGAGACTGGGTGACAGCGTTACGCATGCGGGGAGCAGGTATCACTGCTATCAAAGTGGAATGGTCAGCACAGTTGTTCATTGTGTTTTCCAGCGAAGAGCATACAAGTCACTAGTATACAGAACGAACAACAGCGGGCCAGGCACGCTACCCTGAAGGACTCCAGACTCCACAGTGACTGAGGCACTCAAAACGCCGTCAACAGACACACTCTACGTTCGCTCAGAAACAAAATCACGAATGATTGACAGAATTCTACCACCCACACCAACCGGCTCCAACTTGTATAATAGAACCCTGTGGTTGACCCTATCATATGCGGAGTTTAAGTAGAGCTGTAGAAGGCGTGTTTCAGACCAATAATCCAGCGCAGACTGTAAATGGTGAGGCACCGACAACAAAGCGTCACAACAACCCGAACCAGTTCTATACGCAAACTGACCAGCAGGCAGCAAACTCATAACCTTAGTAAAACGACCAAGCGTACAAGCCACCAATTTCTCGAACACTTTCGATAAAATGGGTGTCAGCGTAATGGGGTGGTAGTTGGCGACATGGGGCGACACTGGCCGGCGGGAATGGGAGTGATGCTCGCAGTATGCCACAACAGGAAATATTTCCTAACCGTATCAGGCCTTGAAAAATCACTGCTAGGTTAGGGGCAAGAACGCCAGTAGCTGCTTATGAAACAGAGGAAACATGCCCTCCGGGCATGTAGACTTAAAAAAACTCCCTATATATATGTTGTGTGCGTTTGGTGGATTTGCGC
>LQNS02278082.1:8202463-8217385 GCA_001587735.2 Parhyale hawaiensis | reverse complement strand
CTGCTAGGTTAGGGGCAAGAACGCCAGTAGCTGCTTATGAAACAGAGGAAACATGCCCTCCGGGCATGTAGACTTAAAAAAACTCCCTATATATATGTTGTGTGCGTTTGGTGGATTTGCGCGATCGATCGATCGCGCAAATCCACCAAGCGCGCACATCATATATATTAGGGTGATGCTATCTACTATCATGTTCCAGAACTCATCAGAAACGCGCTGATGCATCGCTTATTTAAGCTTTGAGAGTAAAATATTTCTACAATAAANGCGCGCACATCATATATATTAGGGTGATGCTATCTACTATCATGTTCCAGAACTCATCAGAAACGCGCTGATGCATCGCTTATTTAAGCTTTGAGAGTAAAATATTTCTACAATAAAAGGTAACATTAGTTTCAACAGAATAAATATGCAGGAATGTTCCAGAACTCCTCAGAAATGTGCTAATGCATTGCTCATACCTATTTATATCAAATAATAAATTCCTAAATCAAGATAAATGAACTTCATAATAAACACACCAAGTTCAATTGTAATGGAAGCATCTTCAACATCATCATCGGCACCTAACTGTTTCTTTAGCAACAACTCCTGCAATGCGGCATGTGGGCGAGGTAGTATAGAATCTTGGTGGATCCATTGCTTACATGAAAGTTTTGGTGAAACAGCAAACTGTATTACGCGAAGGACACTAGAAAATTTACTCGTCTCACTTTATAAAACAAAGTTTTTATTTTAAGTTTTCTTAAAAGGAATGTTGAAACGTTTTTACACGTGCATGAATTATGGTGCCCGTCTACAGTATATTCACGATTAGCAAAGAAATCAACAGAAATATGCAGTGTGTATGATCAATCACTGGCAAGTCCCGCTGGCCTCAACACTAAGTTCGGAAGGACGTGACACTTGAGTGGGCGAAACATTACGACACACTACGCCCAATTCTCAAATCGCAGCATTATTAACGTACCCTTTACAGCGTGAAAGAGCTGAACTGAACGATTTTCAATGGGATTTTCCTAACGTCTTCCAAGAAAGACGGTGTGTCAGTTAGGGCTTAGAAGATTCTTTTATCGGCCCAGGAAATTCAACTGTACCGAAGAAAGTCATTTGGTATATCCATTCGGTATCGGTAGAAGATTCAGAAACGATTCGGTAGATAAAAATACCGTCTGAACTACAGAAATGCCGAAATTTATTCGGTAGTCCCAGCTCTGCAAAATAGCATCAGCCCGACTCCGAATGTACTTAAATCCTTCTATTCATGAACGTTAAGTTAACTATAAATGATTTCATCATCATAGGAGCTTTTCATGTTGATGTTGAATAGTTAAGTACACATGTCAGAAAAATCATGCAATTAATAGGTACTCTTCACGCATTCAATAAAGTTACGCCATTATTTAATGCTCACGAATGTCCGACGCCAGCAACCTACTGTATTCGATGATAATTTCTTGATACGCGTCAGTTAAATTTGCAAAAACTAATCCATTGATGATATAATGAGATCCGAAGCATCCAGTGGAGCAAAAATGAAAGCGGAAGTGAAGTTTATTAACGACACACGATTGTTCACATCTATTCATAATAGTCAACCAAGGAAATTTTTTTCCTTAGCTTTGGAGTTGACAAAAAACTTATTAGGGCATACAATGGTAAACTCCTCAACTAGGAAAATGTTTGTACTATAGGCCAATTTCACACGTCCATCATCTTAACGCGTTTACTCATCTACTACACAGTGCGAATGTTTTGGAGCATCATTATCAGCATAACCTGGTGCACGCCACAAAAAGATATATGAATTTCAACCGTCAAATCAGTTTCCTCAGCAACTACCACTTGGCAAGTTACGGAAATGTCTTCAAATTTTGAGTGGAATAAAAGTTAAAGACTGTGCACTTTTCTCCATACTTATAACATTACTTTATGTGCCCTGACTTCACACTGACGACAGAGAATATGCGATGAACCATTTCATAATTCTTACTTGTGGTGCGAATTTTGCAGCATAAGATGCATCACAACTGCAGGCTCAATCTCCTATTAACTTATAAGTTAGGGTAATTTAAGTTTGCTCTCCTGCATTCAAAAAATACCTAATTTTAAATGTTTGAAAGTCAAGCAATACCAAAAACATACAATTCAACCAAAACAATATACCGGAAACCCTAGGCACCGTATCACGGCTACCTGCAGTGGCTAAATCACGGCTAAAATCTGATAGCAATGTATCGGTTTTACGTCACGATCTCCCGCATCTCCCAAGTAAGGATTACGGGCTTGGCCGGTGCCTAGCGAATGCCAGGACTTTTGCTGGAACTGATAGCAATTATGACGTAAAATATTTGGCTTCTGCTCAGCGTGAAGTTTCAACGGCTACTAAGTTACAGAAAAAATACACGGAATAGATGATGAAGGAGAAGAACGGACACTCAATCGAAGATCGACCCTTGCATATCCCTATCTCCATTGGAAGCACATTGAGAAGTTTCGGTTTAGAAAATGCTGTACCGCGAGTAGATTCGAGGAACTTATTTACTATATTTATATTAGGCTCGAATTTCCATCCATCTCGTCCCACTTGGCATTCAGTACATAAATTTTCTCGTGTCTAATGCATCAGATGGGAAGGAGAAACCGAGAAAGCAAGCAATTATATAGGCAGAGCAAGCAAACAAATTGAAACAATGTATTAACCCGTAATAAGAAGGTAACCATTATTGACGCTCGCGCGTCAGTTCATTTTGCTGACGGTCAAGAACTTGAGAAAATTGAAAATTGGCAAGAATCAAGTAGCTAGAACTGGCTGACGAGAGCACTCAGTGATGAGCAGCCAGCAGGCTAGCAGTTTCCGAACAGCATTTGGAAGAGTAAAGTGGCGCAAATTCTCCAAACTCTTGCTTGGCGTCTCACAAAGTATGTAGGCATTAGCGTCTGTGCTTGGAACTGACTGTTATTGTTCCTTCCCAAAACCGTATCAACGACACTATATTTTCCACTATTTAATGCTGAAGGCGCAACGTGCAGACGAACGAATGGAGCCGATTTTACCTCCGAGGCTGTTCATCTGTCGCAGTGCTCAATATCTCTCCCATGGCCCGGTGATTTTTTAAAAGCCAGAATGGGACAAAAAGTTTACATTTTATTCAAATCAGCGAAAAAGCTGCCACGCGCTTCTAGTATAGCACCTCCGTGACCTGAATTTGAGTGGGCGATTGTACAGTGCCGTTCCGTCAAAAGATGATTAATGAAGATGATTTAATCAATATTGCCCATCACAGATAGATAGAAAAACCTAAGCATCACCATATAGAAACAAGGTGCGCTTGTGGAAGACTTCACGAGAGCAAACAGTGTTAATTGTAAACGTGAAAATGCAACGTACAACGTGAGTCGTCAGGGAGGGTCAGGAAGCAGAGATGTAGCGCTTTTTGCTTCCTGGTGAAGGTTAACGCACAGGTCAGGTGGAAGACTCGATCAGTGCTGGAGTGCACCTAAACTTGTGGAAACGCAATCCCGTTTTAAATCGGAAGAATTGCTACAAAGTCAATGCATGAGGGAGCAAGGCGTACATGTTTGCTCTTCCACTGAAGAAAATTATTAAAATAAAATTTCGTTGTATATCTCTTCACATTTCTTTGATAAAGATCTTTAAATGGAGTGTGTCTTATTTCATCTCCTTTACGTTTCAGTTTAAGAAATGAATCTACAGGCAATCTTCTCAACTTAAAAAAAGGTTAAATATAATTTTTCTCTCAAGAACCCCGAACCAACAATTTAGTTTCTTAATTACCGTTACGTCATAATTTGTTCAGAATTTAGGAAAAACTTCCTAAAGGTAATTTGAGATGAGATAGACAAAATTTAATGAAACCTATTCATGCACCGAGATTATTCAAAGAGAACGTAGATGACGCTCAAACAAACGAAATCACGTCACATGCATTGTGAAAATGGACAAATAGTTGCTGTTGCAATGAGCATGCAAGGAGTATACAGGAAAAACAGCATCATACAAAACTGAGAACACGTTTCTGAAAGAAATTTGATATGAGATACAGAATGAAAGGTGATCGTTCACCGGGATCAGCTGGGAAAGAAGAAACTGATCCTCAAACAAAAGAAATTGAGCCACCATGGGGCAATTGACAGCCGTTGCAAACATTTTATAGAAAAACACGCAGCTTTTTGTAAAACTTGGAGAAAACTTTTCTATGGGAAATTTGAGAGGAGATAGACAAATCAAACTTGTGCAAACATTGAGATTGTGCCATTTTTTTTGTTCAAACGCCATTTCATTTCTTTTATCGTAGTCCCGATGCAGGTCAAGCACTCAAGTTCCAGTGACCTTTGCTATTTCCAAATAACTACCTACGTAGGTATCTGTAGAGGGAAAGATTGTCCACTCCAGGGCCAGAATTGTAAGGAGGTATTGGCGCAATCTCGGAGTACCTATACTTACTCCGAGGGCGCAATTGTCCCAACGCCTCACGTTGCTGAACCCATCCATAGTTAAATACAATTCGATTTATGATATATCAAATTATTAGTGTAGTGTAACATGCAACACAATTTTAAAACCAAGGTTAAAGCAAAGACTATCGATATAAATGATATTATTAAATAATGATGTTTTTAACATTGGTTTTCGTTCAATACAATTATTACATACGGCGTAGTGTATTTTAACAGAATTTACAATTATACGAGTTAGCAAAGACTTAGTAAGTTAACGGAATTTTAGATCGGCTCATGTTTGGTTTTTCCTCCCGTTGTTATTGTTCCCGGGGCGGAGGAACCACACCCATTTTTTCAAATTTTACCGGCTATGCAGCTTTCGAATTTCAACTGACCGGCCCAGCGGCGGCAAAACTCGTATACTTGTCTGCGAGTCTGCCTGGTGCATGGACGCTGCCGCCACCACCGCTTGTTTCAAGGTCACTGTGCCAACACCTGCATAATGTTGCATGAATTATTTGAACCGTGTATTTATTTCGTTGAGATTCCCGCACGTTAGCTTATCTTTAGGCAAATATTAGTAGTTATAAATGATATTTGCTGCTATTTAAAATATACCCTTTCTACTTATTCTAAATCTCAAGTTCAATAGCTCTGGGTTCACTGGCCGATGCAATCTAGAATGACATTTCCTTTTTGACTGTATCATATTTAAAGTGATGCCTTGCAGCTGTTTTGAGAACTCATTTCACAATAAACAGCGGTTGAGGTGCCGCAATGTTTAATAACTCAACTATTATATACCATGTAGGCTTACTGCATTGTGCACGCGAAGTTACTGACCAGTTAAATTTAAAAGTTTTATGATGAATGTCCTCTAATCACACAACTGTAAATTCTGGTGACGAGGAATAATATAAAAATTACTATTGCGAAAGAAAGCCAATTCTCACCATGACACTACTGTTGTCGTACGTTGGGCACCTGACATTGCACACAATCGTACGTCCGGCACGGAGTTGCCGGGCGCTCTGCGGTCAGCAACCACTTCAGTATAACATCTTACTATCTAAGTGCGAGTGCAAGACCGTTTTATTTATAAGATATTGCTATTTTCCAACAGAAACTATGAGCTCTTACCACAAACCCAGCAATGGAACTCTCCAGGAGCTCAAGGACATTGCAAACAAACTCAGAATTCATTCTATAATGAGTACATCAGCGAGTAATTCTGGGTGAGTCCGCAGTGGGTGAATGATAAGAGTTCTCATGCGCTTCTTTCTCATTATCGTAGTACGATTTTAACCGCATGCTATTGTTTGTTCTATTCAGTATTTTACGCATTGAAAATTGGCACTGAAATTCTGAGAACGTTGTTACTTGCTGGCTCTCTACCACAATTTACATAGTAGTGAACTATTTCGTCATGATAGGCTGCACGGTAGGGAAAATAACTTTGAGCGTCCGGTAAAGCCGGCTTCGCGCGATAGTCAAATGAACGAGTTTTCTCAGCTAATCGTACAAACGACTGTGTCTGCCAAAAACGTTTCAAAACTTGAACTGTTAAATCAGCTTGCTAAGCAAGTGTCGTCAGCGGCGTTTCGGAAAGCTCTTCAAATTTGGAGGGAATTAAACTTAGTAAGCTTTGAACTTTGGTGCT
The DNA here is from genome assembly GCA_001587735.2 of Parhyale hawaiensis. NCBI lineage: Eukaryota > Metazoa > Arthropoda > Malacostraca > Amphipoda > Hyalidae > Parhyale > Parhyale hawaiensis. Next base: position 8,211,258 of record LQNS02278082.1, on the reverse strand, counting down.
GGGGTGTGTCGCAGTCAGCATTTTTTGGGTTACCGGTGTGACCCAGCCAGTCCCAACCCGTGTCGCAATCATAGCTCAAATGACGACTGTTACACGGGTTACGGCGATGTTGGTCTCCGAGCACAAGCGTATATTTTGAATAAAAAAAAGCACTAAATTCATCCAAATACGTAGCTACCAAATAAACACCTTTCACTAGAGTAAGTCAATCAGATCTGTTACTTGGAACTTTCAATGAGAAAATGTCAAATTAAACGGAATTTAAGAATTTTTCAGCTTACTCCGATCGTCGCTAGATGTCGTTCTCACAACCCCTTCTCGGGTTCCGATAACCTTTTTTAAGATTTTGGTAGCCCGGATTTGGCGTGATTGCGACACACCCCTGAGGAGACAGCAACGAATTCGGCCTGCACTTTAGGTAATTACGACTCGTGAGGAACCGTGCAGTAATTCCTCTTTATTTTGTAGCGCTAGTGCTAATACAATCCTATCCTACGCGAACCCTTTTTTTTCGTTTCGACTGAAAAGGATCATTCCATTGCTGAAGTTCGGAAGAGTAGGTATGGGAATTACCCAATTGCCGAACTAACTCTATATCCGAACAAACAGTTACATATATTTGATAGGTAAAAATAAGAATCCTTTCAAATAACAACTGTTTGTTCGGCAATAGAGTCAGTTCGTCAATTGGGTAATTCCTACAAACCGAATTCAACAATGGCTCACAGTTTTTCGTTTTTAATAGTGTTATTACCACGAAAACGAATGCTGATATTGAAAGGCAAAAACAGTGATTTTTCGAGCAATAGGTACATATTTCCCAAAATTGCATACGCTTAGCTGACCTAGCAGGAGATGTTTCGTTGATAGAATACGATCATTTGAAGAAGAAAAGTATAAAACCGGCTCCAACTTATTAGCTTAGTCAGCAAACGTCAATTTCTTATTGTGTTTCGAACATAATTGTTATGATCGTGCACGGCTCACAGTTGATTGTAACGGTCATGGTACGCTGATTGCATTTGATTGCAGCGGTCATGGTACGCTGATTGCATTTGATTGCAACGGTCATGGTACGTTGGTACCAGGTATATACATTTCTGTTACGTACACATGTTTTATAACGAAGCAAACAAGAGCAGTTTTTCTATTAATGTACTGCACCAACACCATTTGATTGACGAAAGTTTTAATTTACGAACTTATTGCTGGAACAACCCAAAGTAATTCACGAATAAATGCTGTAATATATGAAAATAAAAGTACCTACTAAGTTTCGTACTCAGATATATATTTAGGCTACAGTACGCAAATGGTATGTATTGGAATAAATATTTCAAAAGTTAGTCATATATATATACAATTTGTAATGACATATTGTAAATAGGTGCATACCTATTAAAACTAGGGATGCATTTCGGCAGCGCGCAGCTCCACCGAGCCACGCATTCTTAACGAGAAGTCGAATTGGACCAGAATCTCAGGATACTTTTTATCATCACCAAAACTTAATCATCTGTTCCCTGTGACATCCCTAGCAGACCCTCTAAAGTTTTATGAAGATGTATCCATAATTTTTTGAGTAAGGTTCTTCAGAACCTTACCAGAAGACATTTCCTGCTTTTCCTGCTATATAATACGATAACAATTCCGTAGCTCTTGGTTAAGCTGCTATTAAGCTGCTACAGAAATGGGCGTAATTAAAAAAAAAATTGTATTGTGTTAAATAGAACTTGTAAGAGTGTTTAAAAATACGCTCTTACCGTGTAGCGTGCTGTACACACTCTCAAATCTTAATAGCTGTAATGTTCTAACAGCTCTCGTGTGAGCTTCCCCAGCCGGGGTACCTACCCTGGGAATGGCCGAAGGGATACAAACATGTAGTGAAAGGACATGATTTACTTCAATAACACATTAAAATACGCTAACTAGCTAATCGCTCAGTCCAGTTTTCTTTCCGCAATCAGAACGTACCCTTTTCTCCCCAAGATTCGTTTACCTCGCAAGTCTACGAACTAATAACAGAATAGGGGCACGCTTACGTAACCATGTAGGGCTATGATAGAAATATGAGAAAAATATTTACCTTCCAGGAAAATACATAAACACGCCAGATCAGCATTCGCAAATGTTTACCACCATTCTGGAAATCGGGAACTGGTTAAGTATACATTCGAAACAATGAGAAATAAGATAAATTCTACTGGTTACTTATACTGGAACTACGATACAAAACGTCGGGAACTTACAGACACAAATCGGTAGGTAACTCACTGTCTAAGAAATGAATTTGTTCACCAGCAAGAGAGCGTAACCAAAATGGGATCGTGCGCCATTCTGGAACTACGTAATCTGCTTCTTTCATCCGTGTATGCGACCGCAACCTAAACTCAACGTCCTACTGCCAGAGCCGCAATGACAATCAACAGGGAGTCAATGTAATCGAACCTGATTGAGGGTAGCTATGAGCTGTACGCTGCTGGAAGATGTGGACGGGACAGCATTTACTATTAAGGGTTCGAACAGAATATAGCAGTTGCTATACACACAATAACCCGTTTCATGTTTTTACTGCACGCCTGCATCAAACAACATTTTCGTATAGGAATATCGATCGCTGTTCACAACGTTCGGGTCCTTCGGACACTCAAGAGTATTCTGTGATGAGATCCATTAGTGTTTTGCTTCGTTTGGCACTGATGAGATCCAGACACCAGGTGCAGCTACCTGCCTGTTCGAGGTTTACCCAAGTCCCAATCTTTTCTTCGATCTTGGGCGTTCACCACACACAAAAAAGGGCCATCACCCGAACGTTGCCCGCTCCCAGCGCCTCAGGCCTTGTGACTCCGCACTGTCTGCAGTTGCTGTAAATTTTACCGTTACCATATTTATACTACTGTTATTAGTTACTCTTTACTCTTTTATTGTTCTCAAATGTCACATAGAATATAAAATTACGGTTCACATAAATGTTTGGTACATTGGTTGAAAGAATGAAAAAAAAAAAACATTAAAGGCTGCCAGAGGTTGTAGGTCACAAGTCTAATAAAAAATAATCACCATACGTTCCTATAGGGTCATAATTTCTAAAAGTAAGTTTGAACGAGTTAATTGATATTGCTTTTATAAGGTCATTTGGCAGATTATTGTATGCTTGTACAGTTGTACTCAATGAAAAGCTGTAAAACATTTTTGATTATCTATAGTCGAACTACCGGGAAATTGAATCTGTCGTTTCCAGTGTTATACGGATTATCGGAAAGAAGCGATCTGAAATGAGTCCTATATATGTCGGATTCTTCAGCCATAGCTTTTTTTGTGCAAACACTAGAGAACAAAGTATTTGTGAATGTCACCAAATTTCAGTAAATGTAGATTACGATACACTGCGTTTGTTGACATGAGCTGCATGTTATTTCTATTTTGCCTGACTCATATAATATTATTCTTGAAGTTTCATTGATTATACTCGAAATTCGTTTTACTTTTGTCTTTCTCGCTTCTCTCCGGATATTAATACCATACATTAATTGAGAATACTACAAAGAATAATACAGAGCGCCTATCGCTTGCTTAATTAGGTAGAACTTTCGATGCAGCGTATATATGTGGCTGCTTTTACTTTGCTCAAATTTACAACATAGACGAGTAACATGATTAGAAAATTCCAGTTCATCACCAATGATTCCTTCTATGCATTTAAAAGAATTTACCCATTCCAATGTTGTAGCCTACCATATAAAAGAACAGGAAGTAGAACTAAATTCCTATATGGACTAAAAATCATGAGCTTTGTTTTATTTGGATGGGGAGTTAACTTGTTTGCAGTAAGCCACAGCATAAGGTTTCAATTAGTTATTAACTGTAGTTATGCTGAAGTTATCACTCAACACTTCTACTCTAACTGCGGTAATGTTGTGTACACCTGTTGGTACCTACTAGTTAGTATGTTTATTCCGCTATTACTGTAGTAATTCTACAAAATCTATAGCTACGGTACTGTAGTGATTCTACAGTTAGTGTTTTAACTCTGCAGTTACTGTATTTTTCTGCAGTTACAGAAATTTTCTGTAAATATGATATCTCTAGGATCACTGACAAACGAACGAACACATTAATGTAACAACCCCTTTACTCGAAAGATATTATACATTTATGCATAAAAAAAGTTGTACCCCTTACACGATACTTCAACAGATATAAAATAAGTCATCGTTACTCTAGCGCCTCTCCCACACATTACTAGACTAGGACTGCCCGATTCGTTACTAGTATACTATATGAGCGTTTGTCCGCCGACTACGCCGCTTCTCGCGGGCTTCGTTCGTTACTCGAATCTTTCGTCGGTCGAACCGCCTCCAGACAATTGAATTATATTCGAGTAGCGGTGCATATATATATACAGTACACTGCGTATCGCACTCTACTAGTTCCGTATATGGGCTGATAACATAGTAACAACCAGCACTTGGAGCTGTTCCAAAATTTCTTGTTGTGTGGCATCTATATCTACCTCCGCCAATGAGATTATGTTTTCGTCGTGTTTGTCTGTCTGTCTGTGTGTTTGTCTCTGTTTGTCTGTCTGTCTCTTTGTCTGTATGGCCGTTTGTCTGTCTGCCTCTTTGTCTGTCTGTGTGTTTGTTTGTCTCTTTGTCTGTCTGTGTGCTTGTTTGTCTCTTTGTCTGCCTGTCACCAAGATAACTCAAAAAGTTTTGAACCGATTTGGACGAAATTTGCAGGGATTGTTAGGTATGGTAGGAGGAACAAATGATTAACTTTTGGTGAAGATATGTCCATCCGTTTGTTTGTTTGTTTGTTTGTCTGACTCATTTTTCTCACTGCCATAACTCAAAAAGGTATGGATGGATTTTTATGAAATTAACATGAGTTGTTAGGTATATAACAAAGAGTAAATGACCAAATTTTGGTAATGATCCGTTTGTTCGTTTGTCACTGTTTTTAATTTTAAGCTTGTTAGCACAATACCTAAAAAATGATGAATGGATCTTTATAAAATTTATAGGGGTTGTTGGTAATGTTGAAAGACATAAATAATCAAGTTTTGGTGCAGATCGGTTTGTTCGTTTGTACGTTTGACTCATGTTTGTCATAACGTTTGTTAGCAGTATAACTCAAAAAGTTATGAACGGATCTTCAAGAAAATGGCACAAGCTGTTATTACTATCAAGAGACGCAAATGATTAGATTTTGGAGTTTATACAAAGAAAATTATGGTTTCAGAGTCGATTTGAATTTTTTGCTACCGTTGCCTCGCTTGGGACGGAGGTATACGCTCTCAGAGTGCTCTAGTTACCATAGTTTGTTCTCTACAGTGTTTAATAAACACAGTACCAGCGGAGTCCTGCCGAAACAGAGAATCCAGAAACATAGACAGTACGCGTCGTCATCTGTGGGGAATTTTGGCAACAGCCGATGCTGAATTGAATAACTAATGGTTAGGTGTAGTTTAAGCTTTTATTCGTGGCTGATACTACAGTGCATCGTCGCTGTTTGCGATTATGTTTAGTTAAAGAGAGCGTTTGATTAATGTATGGGAAACAGGTATGCTGTAGAAATGAACACAGTATATTCGTGTGTACCTTTAGGATTTCTTCTGCAGTACTCTAGCAATAATGCTGTGATAAACACTCGTGAATAGCGGGACAGTGAGAGGTGTACCTAGTTTATCATTGGAGACAGTTACGACACACTCGAGGGCAAGTGTACGGATACAAATAATCTACCTGGGAATGTACGTGTATGGGCCTAAGCGCAATTACCCGCCCCTGTGCGTGCTGCGCCCTTAAAATAGATAAGACATCTGCGGGCTACGTTCTCGTTGTTATCAGCTGCCGGTGACTTTCAGCCTACATTAACACACTGCCCGCATGTTGGACCACATGTGCGCGGCAACACGTGTACTTTTTTGGTACCCAACGAAGTACCCGCGATTTTCATGGTAAATTATCTACGTACCAGATAAATACTGAATCTTTCTGGGTTACCTGATAATTCCACTGATGTTCGTTTTCCCATGTAGTTATTCCTCTTTTATACAATTTTTCAGTGTCACGTTAAGCTCACGAGCAGTTGAGTCATGTACTAATTCAGATCGAAACTTGTAACTGTAATGCTGCTCTAGTTTTGAAAAATTGCGCTAGTTTGCACCTACAACTCCGCAGTAGTACGACAGACCCGCAGTTTAGATATTAATCTATGTCTAAAAATACCTCTTATTGAGAGATTTATATTTATGCAAAGCTCTTAATTTATTTGGTACATGTGAGTCAGTAAAACGTGTTAGTGCGTGAACCCTCTTACGTATAGTGATAGCTATTGAACGCTACACCGTTAGAAATTTTAACAGAAAAAATAAAATAAAACATTGTTTGGCAATCGATTGATCAGACATTTATTTTTGCATCTGCTCACCTTACAGAAGAAAGTCTTGCATCTGGTTACTTAGCGGAAAGAAATTGAATTTTTCCCAACGAAGCACTTTCGTTAATTTGCAAATGAAATAAATACTTGATGCGCTTTGTTTTACGCATGGTAATTGAACCAACAACGTTTTACGTAACGTACTGCTGGCAGTGGTTTCCGGGGGGGGCCCCTCAGCTGAATTTGCCCCCCCCCTCCCTCTAGCTAGACTTGCCCCGAGTCCCCCGTTGCGTAGACCCGGCCCTGCCAAGGATGAATTAAATAGGCTGTTGTTCTGTGATATGCAGAAATAATTGTGAAGTTAGCTGTTCATTCAATTAAAATTTGAGAAAGTTTGCAGTTTCTCCATATTTTTACAAACTATGTAGTGTTTTAACCAAGATTATACTTTTTATATAAAACAATAACGCAATTTTGGAATTTATCTGTTTCTACTGCAGATTTTTTATTTACATTTGCAAGTTCAACCATGCAATTCAGATAATTTATGTTAACGTGCCAGAAAAATTTTCTACGAATTTTTAACAGAGTGTTTTGGAGACAGTTTTCGCCTTTTCAGCTGTTATTTTAGCGGTACAGTATTTTCTAACAGTGTATGCGGAGCAAGTGACCATATAGGGTAACTTACGTAAAGCTATTCCTGTGAAAGCGTTTCCAGCCGACCAGTAAACAGGTAGGTAATGATGACACTCTATTTATAGTATAAAAAATTATATTGAATAAATTATCTTTCGGTTGTATAAGTAAACGATAGGACACATTTTATTCTATCGCAAATGAATTATACTTCAGGAATAGAACAAAAATAAAAAGAATCATGGAAAATATAAAGAATAATAAGAAATTGTACGAAATACGAGAATGTAAGCAGTGTGTCTACGTATACAATCCGAGAATGTGCGTAATCAACGACCGTCTGCCATTTCAGATAATGTAAGGCGAAAATGTACTTCGGTAGCGCAATTTTTAGTCCTATCCCTAATTTAAATACGGGTCAGTCGAACCATAACAGGTCGGAGATACCTCACAATATTTGCTAAACCCTGGATTTTGAAGTTACGTAATCTGCTCTCCACTAGTACACTCAAATATCCTTCAGGAAATGCCGAAATTGCATGTATGTCTGCTTGACCGTATTCTAACAAAGTGTTAATTCGATGTTTAACCCTAATCTATAGCAAGGTTCTGTTAGTTGGCTATATTGAAGGATTAAGTCTCTCTCGTGCTGTACTCCTACGGGCTAAAAAATGTCTGTGTAGCGGCGAGATGGCCCAGCCTTCTAAACACTTTACCAGAGGCTTTAAAACGTTTTCCTAGGAAGGGCAATAAAGAAGTAACTGCATACAAATGATCACTGACCCAGTAAATGATAAAGATTGGGATGAACTTACCGTAACCTGGCCAAGCGAACGCACCCGTAGATAATGTCTGTCCGAATAGCATCTGCTACCATGGCAATGGACTTGGAACTTGGTTTTGATATGGTTGCTGTCCCCATATTATCTACTTTACATTTGATCAAGTACCTTGTTCTAATAAACTCATTTAGCTACTTACTTAGTCTGAATACGGAACACGATTCGAAAGGAAAGAAGCTCACATCTAGGTATATGGATGCTTTACTCATCATACATATATGGAGGAGTACATGCAGCATCTTGAGATGTTGTGTCATACCTTCATACTAACATGAAGAGAAAATTAACTGTTGATACATGGGTTTACATAGAGTTTGGGAAAGATTAACGTGTTATAAGGCTAAGCGAAGCTGTCTTTTCGCCAATACTATTGTGTAGCATTCTTTTTTTGTACCTAATGAACAGCGGAAATCCAACTTTTGTGTGATAGTATTGTTATTTGCTGATTTTTGATGGCCTTACCTGCGTACTCGCATACGATTAGTACGTTGCATGCATGTTGCTCACGTGATATCAGGAGACAACAGCTCCCCGTATCTGCGATAAAGATTAGATATGCAACGCTGTTGCTATAGAATGCCATCCACCGTGTTTTTATTAGCAGCATTGCTAGCTCTGATTATACTGCAATTTACATGTATATACTGTATGTGTATACTAAGTATATTTAATGCTGCTGGCAGCATAGTCCCCGTACGTGCTTGCGCTGCTTCTCTAACTGTTGTGGCGCATATACCTACCAATAGTGCTGCGAGTACCGGCGTGGTAAGCTTGAGGTCCCCAGTTCGAGTTCCTGACTCGAATCTTTATATATAACTAGACTACCCGTGACCCGTTGGGTCGTCATCACGATCGTCTTGTCTGCCTTTCGTACCCATTTTGCTTCCTTCTCACCTGTAACTCATACTGGTCTTTCTTCCATCTGTTCTTCTTTCC
>LQNS02278082.1:8188998-8199148 GCA_001587735.2 Parhyale hawaiensis | reverse complement strand
CAGCTTCCCGATCTCATCGAATCTCTAATTTCCTTCCGTCTATTAGTGATGAAAAGCGTGACACACACCGCAGGTAGGTAGGTAGGTAGGTAGATAGGTAGGTAGGTAGGTAGGAACAAGCGTATTAATATATAGATTATATAGGTATTGCAAATACCTTGAGGTAAGCAGCTGAGATTAGCCAGAAGTCGTCGTTTTCAGATATATGTAGGTCCTCTATCTCTTCAAAGGCATTTGTTCTATTATCTTCAATGAAAAATGTTGTTGTTGTTGCTTACGAAATCTACCGCGCGTACGTATCTGCTTCCAGAGGTCGGCAACTCCGATTATGTTACGTTGAAACGATGGCAAAATCAATGGTACGATGGCCATCGCCATCGTTCTTACGATGGCGATGGCAATACCATCGCTCCATCGGCATCGTAACCACAAATCGCCAATTTTTATCGGCCATGACCTACAATAAAATAACCGTCGGCGATGGCCAGCGTAGGGCGTCACAATCGGCGATGGACCATCGCATTAACACATTTTGAAAATGTAAACATCTCGGACCACAAACATCGAATAAAAGCTGCATCTCATATAACCTCGGCCTGTGTGCGATTTTCGCACCAGTAATACTATTTCTAGTTGATAAAAGGCGCAAAATGTAAGGCCCAAATTATTAATTGACATTGTTGGATCTGGGAAATATATTGAAATAAACTTTGTAACCCTCTCTTTGTTTTAATGTTACGATAAAAATGAAAGTTTCAAACTCGTAAGGCTATTTTTGTGTAGTTTTAGCCTCATTTCATCGGTATCGGAAGTACAACCGATGACGATGCCCATCGTATGCCATCGCCAATGGCATTTCATCAGACCATTTCTTCCTCATAACACCATCGCCGATGGCCATCGTGCCAGGCTCTGTCTGCTTTGACATTGCCCCTCTATGGCAGTGGATCTCTTGGTTCGTCTGTTGTTCAATATCTATTATTGGCATTCTCGATGGAGTGGAGCTGTTAACGTTCTAAACTTATCTTTCTCAGGCTGTGCTGTTTCGCTACAAAGACTCAGGTGTGTGTCCTAAAGCAGAAAGAACAAAAGGAGAAAAAGATACCTTCGTCACGAAATAACTCTGCCTGATTAAAATATTAAAATACGGTTAATGATCTTACGCAGCCTACAGTTGCCTACCCATAAACTGTAGAACACGAACGAGTATTACAAGTCCAAATCGATCTCTCGCTGCTGTGCTATTTCGCTGTAGAAATGCTCTCTCTTCTATTATTAAGAATATTGCACAACAAAAGACAGAAACCCTGCAGTGAAGTAGCACGTTAGGGTTGATACTGGTCCTCGTTCTATATTATAGATATATAATGCAGAAACTCACTGAGCATAACAACTCCGAAAGTAACGCGGTGCTCGGCAAGAACCACAAATAGGCAGACCGTTGCGCAAACACCCTTGGCGGGAGACCGCAGACAGCGGCCGGACCGGGGCTTTCCTTCTGCTGTCCTTCCACTGTAGCGGAACCGCTTCACGCGGTCACCTCCTCCGCCGGCCTGCTGCGCAACTCCCCCTTGTAATTGTTTGCTTGTGAGCTTGTTTGTCGCTAAATTTTAAGAAAGTGTGTAGCCTTCTACCTGAGCGTATGCGTCACGGTAGGTTAGTTAAGAATAGGGTTTATTGAATGGCGCTGGAATAGGAGTGTAACATAACTACTAGGACCCCTAGTATACCTGGGGCCGGATGCTAAAGCGCCTTGTAAAGTTACAAGTATCGTAACTGTACAGCTGCAGGCACGAATGCAACCATGTAACTGCTGAAGTTTTACATTTTTACTCCGCAGTTCAACATCTGAATCTCTCTATTATTTAGGTATGGATATTCCATGGGTTGGAGGTTCAAACCACTTTGATCATAACTTTGTGAAGATCCGTACAAGAAAGTGACCAAATTTGGGCCGCGATCCGGTACTTCTTCAAGGAACTGTACCGTTTACGTTACCGTCACTTACAAAGGCATTTGTGCATCCGGACCCTGGATACTCAACGTACACACCTGGATCCCAAGTTAGCTGTTTACTTAATTAATACTGGCACCTGTTCTTTATAGTCCGCTGAGCGAAGCCGTGTCCAGAACTGCACTGACGATTATGCTGCTGCTCACCCAATCATTACTTCTTGCATGGCGGCTGCAAAAGAGTTTTGTCTATTTTTTCCGATTAAATCAAATCATTTCAAAAATGCTGCTTTACGCTGGAGTGTTTAATCCTGAAGTGCTGCATTAATGTTTGCTATTTAGTTGCAGCCTCTGGAAAAAATTATTTGCTTGTTTATACAGTCCTCTGTAATAAAGAGAATGCGACGATTTATGGGTGACAGTGTGGAGTGTGTGTTAGGGTCAGAGCCTATAGGGGCAATGTCTTCGGAGCTTGGTACCTGTCGGAGTCTTGTAGCGTGAGGTTGTGCAATGGAGGTACTCACTTCCGACTGGTCTCATTGATAAAATTTCAAGCAACTGTCATCAAAACCTTTAAATTGCTGTTGTCAATCTTATTAATGCATTCCTGAATTGCCGGTCCTGGAACAAAACTAGTATACATACGGTACTCATGGATCCAACAAGCAGCGGCTCCGCTGCACCCTAACATTCCCAGGGTGATACTATCAGGTACACTTTTTGTTTGACCACCGCTGGCCCCATTTCCAGCAATTCCAGGTAAAGGCAATCTCTTTTCTTCCCCGTGGATGCCCAAGCAGAGCTGGCTTTTCCATCCATTATGTACACCCGCAAGCACACCTACACACACGCAGTTTTTTTTTATATTTCGGGGGTTATTTGTACATCTTAACTGCTCCTAAAACATAACCCCTTTGAACCCCTTCTGTCCCTCTACTGTAGTTGCCACTCTATACAGTCGGGAAAATTCCAGGCAAACAGTCGATGCCTATAGAAGATAGTATCAGCTAATGTTGACAATTTAATAAAAATTTCCCTATTGACTGTTTCCGTGATTTTTTTAGCATCTTCTCCCGGAAGGAGGGGGGGGGGGGTACACTGGTGACACTGGTTTGAAAATTATTACAAAAGTCTCTTTATTAAGTCCGGTTCACACTATGGTCAAACGAACGAGTTTCTTCAGCTAACCGCCCGATCGACGGCTCTGTTGAGCTTTCGTGAACGCAGCTGCATGTCTGCCAAAATAGATGCAAAAATGTTACCCGTCACATCGGTTAGCTCAGCAAGTACAGTTTCTGACATCTTTTCAAATTTTAATTAAATTACAGCTCAGAGACCTGAGCAATTCTGTTCTGCTTAAAAGATCACAGCAACGAGATTGGATGTGGAGCTGAAGAAACACGTTCTTTTGACTTAGGCTACGTTTGAACCAGCGTAGATGAACGCGGAGGCATTACGGCAATAGGTTTACATGGATGCCTACAATTCATAGCACATATTATGAGGAGCTTTACTCACTTTCACCCATCGTTACCGTTAGTGTATAATGTTTGCGTAATGTTCACCCACCGTGACTAGAGAGCAGCACACATGCTGCCAAGGTTGCGCATGGACATTAATGGAGAGTAAATATGAATTAACGAAGGTTTTGAGCAGTGAACTTTCTGCTGCGAGAACTTGTGGTTTTCTCTTGCGCCACCAGCCAACCGACTTGACTTGGTAGCGATGTTTTGACGCGTTTGGCTGGACCGTCAAAGTCCATCTCAGCCACGTCCACTCGGCTTAACTTGTCCGAACTGGCACAGGAATTTTGGTTTCGTCTCGTTGAATCGTCTTGCAAGCGTTAAAAACAACCAGATTGCATATGTAGAACCGACTAAAAACTCCATACTACGGAGTGAAATTGAGTTTATGCGAGTCTTAGGGGTTTTATAGGAAGGGTTAACGCCTGAATTTCGAATCAACGGGTTGACGCCAGCGCACCTGCCAGAAGTTGTGGACAAGTCAAGTCTCGAAGGCTAAATTTGGGAAGCCAATCGAACACGCCCAAAGTATATGGCCTACCTGAGAATTAAGTGTTAGGTTAGGCCATACATTGTACCGGCACTCTTCATTTACTGCGCCACTATTATTCGTTTATATGTATATTAAAATGCGCTATGAGATAAACAATTATACAAGTGCTAAATCAAACTAAAGTAATATGTTACGTTATACTTCAGTTATATTTCCAGCGTGCCCGTTCTTGCAGGCGAGATTAGGTTTAAATTCCGTATCACAGATACAGTCAGTCTACTGCCTCCTAGGTATCTAGGCTAATTAAATCTTCATCCATCGAATTTCTTCCCGTCTAAAAGCGAAGAAGAAGTGTCAAACAAGACACCAGTAAATAAATAAGCAAACAAGGTTCACAGTCTTTTAGAGTAGACGACCTGTGACCCTTTGGGTCGTCATCACGATCGTCTTTGCTGTCGCACTAAAGCAAGCGTTATTTAGCTGGTCATGGACTACTCGCTATTCGGCCGTCCTCTCCTGCCCGTCAAAGAGCGGCCCATACGGCTCACTGTCAACAGATTCTTTGCTTCTCTAACGAATATTAAACACCCAGGCTGTAAGCAAAGTCAATTTATATGTTACGTTATATTTCAGTTGTATTTCACGCGTGCCCGTTCTTGCAGGCGAGATCAGATTTAAATTTCGTACCACAGATACAGTCAGTCTATTGCATCCTAGGTATCTGATAGAATTAAATCTTCATTTCTCGAATTTCTTCCCGTCTAAAAGCGAAGAAGCTGTATCAAACAAAACACAAGCACGCAAAGTTCACAGACTTTTAGTATAATATAGATAAATATGTATACAATTGGACATACAAACGCTGAATTTTCTTATCTACAAAGTGTCAGAAAGTAGAAGTGTGTGAGTACAGAAGCGAGGTAAGAAGAGCTTGCTATAAGCACGTTTTATTTTGAAAAATATCGACGTCATCGCACTAGGACTGCATTCTCAACTTTTTATGAAGCACTGCAGAATGTCATTTTAAAACATAATTTTACTGCACCTCAAGTTATGTTCCGTGGAACCAGCGAAACTGCTGTAAACATAAAATTTAAAATGCGGACAGGCTACAACCGACACCAGTCCGCTTTTTGACGCCGACGTGTGAGGTGTGTGCCACTCGGACTCTCCCTGGTACCGATCGATAACTTGTTTGCCGGTGTTAGCTACTGACAGATCGCCACACAATGGAGTGCAATCGCCAAGAATTAGAAGATATGGCCAACAAGCTCAGGATTTGGTCCATCAAAGCCACCAGTGCATCCAATTCAGGGTAGGAGAAGGATACGAAATCTGGATTCGTATTTTTTTTTCACGTGAACGTGCGGTGCCGGTGTTCTTGTCTGACCTTCACGATTAGGTTCACCTTGAGTAGTTGGCTATGATAATGGCCTACTACATTTTCCCCGTTGCTTTCCTAATGTTTGTATGTTTTTGAAGATAGCCTTCTGCTAAGATAATGCATCGTTTCTTGACCTCTCCCCCACAAAGCCAAGAATTTTAACCCATTATTCCGATAGAGATTGATGTAGGCTAGGCCTAACTGGCGATGCTGTAACCTATAAATTCGATGCCACTTTCGTCTTACTTTTTCGAATACTCAAAGTGCTTTAGTCAATAGATTAGATATGGCACTGCTGTGTTCAATTCAGCCCCGCCCCCAACGGACTGCTTAGGCTGGTTTGACTAATTAAATAGCGGCAAAGTTTTTATGGACGAACAGCGCGTGAACTAATTCTAGAAGCTGGTAAATAATAAGGCATTGGTAATTTAATACATCTTCACCCACTCAAATTTTATATTTTCGTTGACATATTTGGGTAAAATAAGGCATTCTAATTTTTTTGTCGTGAATAACGTTTTTGTCGGTAGTGCTTAGTTTTCGAGATACTATATTTGATTTAGAAGGTCTCATTGTTTTCTGATGAAAATAAATAATCATCGTCATTACAGGCTACAGGCTTGCTAACGACCCCATGGGAACGTAACCTAACCTATTCTAGGTTAGTTTCGGGTTTCTACGGGGTCGCTAGCAAGCTTAAAATAACGCCGCTTACTTTTTCTCATAGGAACACAATGGGAACTTCAAAGTCAAATACAGTATCTCGAAAACTAAGCATTACCGCCGAAAACGTTATTTAAGAAAAAGCCTTAGTTAGTGCTTTCTGTTATCTAACTATGCGAACAAAAATACTGGATTTGAGTGGGGTGAGGATGTAAAATAGTAGACAATTTTATCAAAAGACCACTTTACCAAAGAATTAAATGCGTCACTGTATCTTTCCTTGTTTCCTGTGCGAAAGGTTTCTTTCAACTGTTCATTGCAGACGTAGCCTACCTCAGAGGATTTTTACCCTCCTTATCGCAGACGGGACAGTTTTAGGCCGTGCTAGGGGTAATCGATTTTGGTCTAATGCATGAAATTCGATTCAGAGTTTTGAAAACGCACCTGATTTGAATTCTGGGCAAGTCAGAGCTAATTTATGGCCTGAACGTCAGCCAATAACGCATAATGTAAGCCTTAGTCTAGTAAGAAGGGCTCTATCGATTTCGTCCTGAATATCTTGAGTTGGCGTTCATGGGCTAACGCGCCCTTGCCGTGCCAATCGATGAGGTCTTTTGTGTCCCGTATTTAATTTTCCTTGGGATTACCTTTGTCACGCTGGACCGTAACATGCCTAGGCAGGATTTGGCTTCTCGTAGCAATAAATTGTTCCTAGCAACAATTTAGGTTGACAGTTGACACTGGCCAATATCTGTGTACGGTACGTATTGACGCTGATCTAGTGAACCTGTCCCACAGGAGAAGAGTAGCAGCAGAGCTTTGTATGTTTTATAAGGTGTATAATAATGAGAGGCTTTGGTTGTATTCTTCTCTCCCTGCCCTCAAGGTTTTTGGGAGAGACTCGTGCTGCGTGCGGAGCGCACTCTTTCACTTTAGAGGCTGTCGTATGTCGAACTAATCAGTTCTGTCGATGCTTCGTGCCCTGGTCGGCTAAGTTTGGAATTTGTTGCCGGCATCGACATTTGGTCGAATTGGCCTGCAGGTGTTTAAGGCGGCTGTTGTTTTTTTGCTGGATTTCCTTTCGCAGCGTTTTGGGCTTCCCGCAGCGTTTGGGCTTAATTTGGGTTATATTACCTGTCCTTGGGAGCTCAAGCGTGAAGTTTTAATAATAATAGTAATAACGTAGATTTGAACGAGTGGTGTCTCTACTTTTAGCGCCTATCTTGGGTCTTTTCAGCTCTAGGCGGCGAAATCGACACTGACAATTATACTGCATGTAGGTACATTGCACTGTATAGCGAATTATATATGTACTTACTAAGTTACCACCAAAATTTACTATACACTGTCACTGGCGGAGCTTATTGGTGGTCCCTCAGGGGCCATAGGATGGGTCAAATGCGCGCAGTCCCATTTGAAAGGTAAATAATACTAAAATCCGATGCGTACGATGCGTGCCGTCCGTTCGATGCGGACAAGTGTGCGCCTACCTTAACCCGTACTCAGAGTCTGTCACCTAAGGACACCGCGTCTGCAGGTGTGGCAACGCAGCAATTAGCCTTCAATGGTATCTCTACCTGTTTCAATGAATGTGCGGCGAGGTGTACATTGAACCCTACTTTTGCTGTGAAATTTCGAGAAGCATCGACCGTGGGCGGGTTAAAACAGCTTATCGGTGGCTACTGGCAGTCCGCAGACGAGGCCGTACTCAGACCACGGTGTATTGAAGCTTTCTGTTACCTACCTATGCTATGTATTCCAAATCACCGTCACAATTGCAGCTTCTGCGCATGAAGCATGCCACTTTCGTCTTATTTCTGTGCTTTATTCACTATATTTATTGGCCTCGA
The DNA here is from genome assembly GCA_001587735.2 of Parhyale hawaiensis. NCBI lineage: Eukaryota > Metazoa > Arthropoda > Malacostraca > Amphipoda > Hyalidae > Parhyale > Parhyale hawaiensis. Next base: position 8,191,282 of record LQNS02278082.1, on the reverse strand, counting down.
CACGCATTTCTTTAGCCCAGTGCGCCCGCATGCGTGTCCGCCTGGCCATTGTTCTTTTGTTGTCGAACCGGCGGTTTTGTGGTCGCCTGTGACACGGTTCTGCGTCATGTGGCCGTCATATGCTCTTTTATACGGCAGCCTTTTCTTATTGTTTTCTATTATGTGAAGGTGTGAACGGTTCTCTTGCACGACCTACTTACCTATACATTCGCCCGTCCAACTTGTAGTTGTACTCGCGACTTGTTCGAATTATGTAGGTACACAGTGGAAGTCTGTGCCAGATTCTTCGGGAGAGTACTGAAGTTGAATGACGTATTAACTGAACGTCCGCTCATAAGTTGAGCGTACGGTCGTAAAGTATGGCCTCGGTATTGCTGACATCGTTCCTGCTGCTATTTTTTCACTATTTTTCAGATTATATCCAATGGAAATGCTGATTCTTTGCATTGGTTTATGGGCATTTTTTTCACACCAGTTCGCCACTCCTGACAATTGTCGCTTCTTTCATATATGAAAGAGATCTAAGCTTTCTCGTGCACCGTGTCGCTGCCAACCTATTTTTTATTGGTGGTGTGTGCTTTAGTTCCTTGGATAACGCGAGTGAGCTGCTTTTTCAAGTTCGACATAATTATTTTTTTTTTGTCTTTGTAGCCTATGTGTCAAATCATCTCCGTGAAGTGAAGATGGAATTACTGCTTTGCTGTTATGTTGTGAATCGCCCTGTCGCAGTCACGTGCCGTGTCATAGTTGGTAGTCCGTCCTAAATGACGATGGATACGTGTAGGCGCTGTCTGTTTTGGTAAGGAATCTGTGCTTACACTAACATTGTCGTTACTTAAAATCTTTCCGTGTCTTGTTACGAGCGTTATCACAGTTTCCGGCCATATCTTTGATATATAGGCATATGCCTGAGCAGCCTGGCCTAGTTGGCTTTCGTAAGGGCCAGCAAAATATTACTGGTAGGTATCAGTCATATGCTGACGTTGCCTGTCTAACACGTATTTTTACCGTGCAATATAGCTACCTACTAGGTAAATTTCGTCGTTGGCGAACTGTGTTTCTATTCTTCTCTTGTTGCGATGTGTATAATAATTTACAAAGTGCGTGAAAATATTTAAGTGTATGAAGATGGCGAGATCAATGCTGGGCGCTTTTTATGAAAGTGCTGGGAGCATTTCTTGCTCTTTTGGACTTTGTTGCCACCTTTCCTGACTACCTAATTTATTACATGGACGTGCGCAAAATGCTAATGATGGTCTTTTGTATCTGGCAACCATTGTGTCTCTCGTAAAGAAGCAGCGACTACAAGGGATAAGACGGCGGTGTGTTTACTAGCACAATATGTGCCAGCGAGACAAAGGGGGCTGCTATCCCTGCTGCTCTGTGGCTATGGCCTCCACACTTCTTCCTCGAACACCGATCAATTCGCCCATGATAGTACATGCTTAACCGTATTGCTAATTGTATGTATGCTCGGCATGTTTACAAGGGTTGCAGAACCGGAGTCTCGGAATCGTACGCTTTTGTGATCCAAGGAGTCGGAGTTGGTCAGAAACTGACCAGACCCAGGAGTCGATCTTGGCTATCCGACTCCGCAACCCTGACATTTACAGGCCGCTGCAGCGATGCGGAAGCTGTGCTGTGTTAGCAACATCGCTGGGCTCTGTTCGTGCGTGGATGCCCTGGAAGCTACGACCGTTAGGGTTCAGTGCCTCTTATGCGCTTTTGATGGACGTTGCGCTATGCTGCGTGCTCCCACCCATAGTTTTTTTTTTTACTCTTTACGCCAGATATTTTTCGTTCGAGTAAAAACTAAAGAGATTGTTTCTAAGCCTAGTGGCTATAAATTTAATTTTTTGTTTGCCGACACCTTTCCCCTGCCGTATGCTGTTAATTCCCTTCCGGCGGGAGCACACGCACGCATAAGTCGCCCCGCCTCATACCTAATGATTCATTCGATTACGTTGCTGTGAACAAGGCTTCGGCTTGAACATAGCTGTACCGTTAAGAGGAATATAAAATGAGTAGTTTCTTTCAATTTGTATCTACGCTATGGCAAGCCGAGTGGTGTCAAGCTTGGAGTAGCTATACCTCCATGTTCTCTGAGTTAGTGGATGTAAAGTTAAGACGTACTACGGTATAGTTTTAGCGTTACGGTACCGTATATTTTTATGTAGCTGTACAGTGACCGAGAAACGTTCTATTAGGATAACCTCGGTGTAAGGTCAGAGCAGCGTTCTAAAACGCTCAGGAACTGGAGAAAAATTTGGAAAATTTAAGGAGT